>CM035415.1:59975620-60040620 GCA_020310875.1 Ceratopteris richardii
ACTTAGTCACCAGCTGGCAGCTCAACTTTGAACTTCCTATCTAAGTGTAGGAATAAGACATAGTCCAGACTCCAGACCAAGGCCCTACAGTCAATTTAGCATGCAGCTGCCAGCACTGAGATAGCTAGGTGCCACAGAATACACTCGACAACTGTCAATAGTGAACTTATGAGCGAGGACTTTGAACTTAGGACTCAAATGATCACTTAACTGTCTTTTTCTGAGCTTGTGTAGATTGAGAGAAATTTGTTATTGTCTGCTGTGTACATGTGAACAGTAATTATATACATTTGCATTGACTAGTGAATGGTTCATGACACATGGCACGATTCCATTGAAAGATGTCCATTGTCAATTAAAATGCTACATATCAATTTGAGTTTTGCACAATATCCTCAGTCCATGGACATGAAGAGCTACAAAATATGATGCAAACATCATGAACATTGAATCATGATGTCAAGGGCCAAGGCTGATTCAAAATTACCAATTCAATCATTTATATAGCATACAAGGCCTAGGGCCTAGGTAATTGACTAGGTCCAAGGCCCTTTCATCTATGATTCTATGTGACAAAATTCTGTCTTCGAGTGTACACTCCTAAATTTTTTCACTGCTATAGCTTATTAGTAATCAAGGTTTTAATTTGAATCATATGTAGACTCCTTACAAAGCTTGAGAAGATTCTTCACTTATTTAATGTATCATCATACATGGAATATGATTGTAATTTGCATCAAATCATGAGCGATTAATCTTATGTTTTTATGAATTTAATGTTATGAATGCAACATTATGAATCCAATGCTATATATTCATATATAATACTATCATACATGTGTCTCCACCATTTTTTTTGGGTAAAAGACGGCATCAGATACCTTACCCGTCAGACGTTGGCTAAACGTCAGAAGTCAGAAGTCAGAAGTCAGAAACACGTTAGAAACAACTATGCGTGAACCCTTAAGTACAAAGTACCACCACATACCAATATATCATGTATATATGGTTACATGGAGAAAAATCCTCTAGCCAACACTAGAGTAAAAAGTGCTCATGTATAGAAAAATGATTCACATCAAAGCTACTTGAGGGACACATAAATGTAACAAATTGGACATTTGCTTTTGTTATAACGAGTTTTAAAGTAAAACGAATATTTCTACATTTCTAAAATCTAGGTTCTACATCATAATCATTAATGCCACCATCTTTTATAATTTATATTACTTCAAATAACAATAATAAAATTGAAGGATGGCTTTGAAGGTAGCGCTTAAAGGTCTCACAAAAAACAACGTGCATCGTGTGTGAAAGCTTATGGTTCACTCCTCTAGCACCTAGACTCTCGAGAGCATGTTTGTAGCTTGAAAACTTGAAGGGATGGATTCAACTCTCGAAAGCTCTTGGTCACTCCACTCTCAAAAGCACTCAGACCAAAACGCCTACGTGCATGAAGAAAGGAAAGCTTGGGTATGAAGTAGGACTCGAGTCTAGAAAAAACTAACCAAACAAACATTTAAAAAAATCCAAGAGTGAACCTTATGGTTTTGGTTCGAATCGAACCTTATGAACCTTAAAAGTGAACTTAACGTATAAAGTTCACATATTGAATCTACCATGACCTCCATCCATGATGATGTCTTTGCTTCTTGTTGCTTTTCATCCTCTCATATTGCTCGTGCTTGTTCTTTAATAGTTCTATGCTCATATCACTCATGTTCAAAACTCACCCTCTTTAATTTGGTTGTTTTGGTTTAATATTAGAGATTTGTACTCTTGTTCAAGTGCCTTGATTGGAATATTATATTTTTCTTTCTCCATTTTCTATTTTTATTCTCATTACATTGTCATTGAAGGAAAGGTGCCTTTTCATTCCAATTTTCTTGTTTTTTTTTCAATTTCTTCATCTCCTGGGACCTTCTTGGATTGTATAATCCTCTTTTCAGTGACAATAAAGGTAACTTCAGAAGGGAGCAAAAGAGAGTGGTGCTCAAGACATAGAGGAAAGAGGTCCACTTCTTGGAGTTCCATGCTATCAAGTGAAAGTGATTTCTCTTTGATCGAAATTTTGCTCCCTATGTTGAAGTTCAAACTTCAAACAACTTTGTGTTGGCCTATGCCCACCCGAATTGGAAATGTAACCTTCCACAAAAGGGTTTTGCACATATATTCTCAGTTTTGGTCAGTTTTAGAGAAAGTCGACTTGGTCAAACCAAGGTGAGAGATGGTAAAAATTGGTCCAAATATGCAGAAATTTTTTATTAGACATTTGCAAAGAGTTACTCAAGAGCTATCCAATGATACATCACATGTCAGTTTTGGAGGTGTTTTGAGGGTTCAAAATAAAAACCTAATTTCTGGGCAAAAACTACTTTTCGTCAGTTTTAGATCAAGGGCTGAGGTGAGAGAGAAAAATGAAATGATATATGAACATCTGCAAAAAACCAAAAGAACATATGAGACCAAGAAGTTACAAATTGGTGAGATTGTTACAATGTCTGTGTATGAAAAAAAGACTAAAAAGGTAAGTATATTGATGATTGCCTCAGTGAAAACAGGATGGGAGTGGGGATAAACTCAAGGCCCTCTAAGCAATATAATGGTATAGAAGTAAGGCTGACAACCTGGATGATGATGTAGAAATACAATTTCATTTGATACAAGATGATACATCCTTCGGTGTTGGATCTTTTCAGTGTACTACATGGTCAAGACCCTGAATGGGTGTCGTGCATGATGCATCAAAATGATGTAAATTGTCCTGCGTAATCTTCATCTATGCTGGGATGCCCTGTATAATCATGGATTTCTAGAAGCCAAAATGACCTATGAAACCAAATATTTGCAGCATGTGATTGTCATACAATATTTGTGTACGATGAAAGAGTGGTTATTTCCTTGTATTAGGTTCTACAGACCAATGCATAAAAAAGGTACAAAAACGACCGTGTAACTGAGAAGGGATGATGGTATATAGAGTCCTTAAGCTTACGAGGTGTCCTACAGCTGTTCTTTACAGATCTCCTCGATATCTTCTATGCTAAGTAGCTTGGCTAAGTCTTCTCGTGTGACGGTCCAGAATGATTTTCGACTGGAGTTTCTGTTGGTAAGAGCACCTATTTTTTCATAGTTTGGCTGCATGATAAGGCAATGTCCCTTTAGCGTGGGAAACTTGCTCCAATAGATGTCCGTATGACCATACAATGACGACCGGCCTCTGAATCTGCCTCTCTCATCTCTCATGAGACTCTCTCTGTCTCTGTAGCTCTAGCAAGCATAGAGAGCCTCGGCCCTCAAGTCATTTCCCTTGTTAATTTACATCCAACATTTTCCCTGAATTTCAATGTGCCATTTTCGGAGTCTAAATTTCACGTCCTTTTTGTTTGTTTTCAAAATTTAAATGCGCGGTGTTAGTATTTTAGTCTATTTGCGATCTCAAATTGTCCTATAGGCTGATTCTACTCTATCCTTTAGTATTTTGAATTTAGCAGACTTTACAAACCTTACGTTAGATATCAATCGTCTTAATGATCATGAATATTGTTGACTTTACTTTATCATTTAGTATTTTGAATTTAGCAGATTTTAAAAACCATACGTTCGAAGTAAGGTGATGTTCAAGTGCAGCCCTTTAGAGAGAAAGAAACATACGTATGAGGTGTAAAGGAGAGCATCCGGTGTGAAGTTGTGAAGAGGGAGATGGTGGACAGATACAGGAACAAGTTTACGGCTATCATGTTTCCCATATCTTTGCAATTCTCGCAGATTGAACGAAAGCACAGGCTACAAAAAAGAAAAAATCGGTGGCCTAAAAATTATGTCATCTTGTTTGTAATCTGGTTTTTAGTGGTTATTCTTAACGAATTCAGAAATTTTGTGATTGTCTCCTCTTTTTGTAATTCCCATGAACCAAAAGAGCTGAGGACAAAAGGAAAAACGTAGCTTGAAAATCATATCACCTTGTAAAAGATTTGAGTTGGTAGTCTGGTTCCAGTGGTCACTCGCAGGCTTGAGTATTTTTTATGTTTACGTATTTATTCTCGCTTTCATAGGTTGACCTGGAGATAATCAGGCGTGAGAGTGTTGCTCGTTCTTCAAGAGCTGCTGCTTCAACTGCATCGGAGTTGAAACGACATAGCGTGGCAGAGATGCAAGAAGTTGATGTTCCCCCACATGTTAAACCTGAAGATGTAATGGAAGCTGCCGTTACATCTGCACCCGGTGTTACAGATGCCTCTACACATAAATCCATAAAAGCAACAACGGCAGCACGACCTATTACGAAACCAGCAAGCAAACCTACTGTCGATCCATTTGCACAGTAAGCGAATAAATTTTGGTGTAGATCTCTGTGTTTTATGTGTGCTTTGCCGGTTAATTGTTGATGCATGGTTGTGTCTAGCTATCATTGTACTGTAGACGAGGTCCTGATGTGCATGCTGTCTCAACAGTTTCAGACGGGTATCTTCTTGTAATAATGGGAAGGGGAATGTAGACAAAGACGCGAGAACTAAGAATGCTCTGGCTCAACGAGATGCACGGCCTATTTTTTTTAAATTTAACGAGGTAAGAATCATTGGCTTTAGCAGTTCATGCAGATTTTTATTTCCAGTCGCAACATGGACGCGGATCTTTGTGTTTGTAGGGTTTTACAAACGCCATTCGAAGACCTGTCTTGGTCAGAGATCTCATCTAAACAGTATGTAAGTTTGTTTCATTTCCTTCTGGATTGCATCAATCGGAAACTGGTACGAGTGGCAGGGAAAGAGTCACATCGTAACCGTTGTCTTGATTGCTTTTGATCCTCATCTTCACGATGAAATGTAGCATGTCGTTAGGTTGCATATCTAGTATCTGTGGCATTGGTACAGCATTTTATGTGTATCAAATCAGTATAGGAAAGCACTCAAAACAGTTTTAGACAATTTATGAACCAAGTGCTACTGCAGTCAATATCTTCACTCGGATCCTTATTCACAGGTCACGGTTGTGCAACTGGAAGGGAAGACACCACATCACAACCAATCTCGTGCTTTCTTTTAATCCTAATGCTCTCTGATAAAGTGCAGCATATGGTTGCCGTCCGTCGAACTTAATTGACGGAAGGCTTCCTGATCAATGAAGGGGAAGATATCCAAACCAGCTTGAGATTCACACTGTTATATAGCGTACAATGCACTTATTTTGTATGCCTAAACATGAGATTCGTCCCCTTTTTACACAGACTATGCTTCACCTTACGGTTTTTCGAATTGCTTTGATCGCGTTTACAGTTATTTGAAGGGTGCAAGGATGCTGTCTGCAAAGTCCTCGTATTTTCGTAGTCCAGGTCCCCTGTGAATCATCAACATCAAAAGTAAAAGAGCGTTGCGAAGGGCTAGCTTTTACAAGCAATGTATCGCACTCATCTCCACATTCATAATATTAGCTTTAAAGATACAAGTACTGCGGATACAAATAAATGCCCCATGGTCAAACAAGTGTTTGGATGTTTCATTTTTAGAGATTGGGGCTTCTTCATCAGCTCAATGACAAGCCACGAACTTGGATCAGAATCAACCGTTTCCTTAGGTGGTTGTGAGGGAAGTCGTCTTCACAGGTGTTGCAAACCCACTTTCCGACATGTTGATAGTCTCATTGTAGCTATTCCAATAATTTGTTAAGCTATTGAAATTGGTTAAGTTGAATTCATCACTCCTTGGAGATTGGAATCTGTACGAGACATTTTATTTGAAGTGTTGTCATTTGGTTCATTGAGTTAATATCGATCTGTAGATATATTTTCAGTGGTTGATTGTTCTTTCCATTCTCTACATGCTTCTTTTTATGTCCACAATAATCTCGCGTAGAGGTATAAATCGCGTTCAACTGTTCAGTCATACTCATATATTATAGGTTCTTTATAGGGATCCAAGTTTGAAATTATACATGGCATTATGGATAGAACCTTATCAAACGAGGGGATAAACTCTCGCTCAAACAGTGATTATGGTAGTTCTCAATCGTTCACTTTTTTTTTTAAATGGAGGTTCGGCCGAAGCCTAGTCCCCCAGACTTTAACTTTGAAATTGCAACTGTACAAGGAAGGGCATAGTACCCATGGGACCCCCCTTATCCCACAAGAACAGGGGCTTACAAGACTGGGTTGAATGGCGGTCACAACTACCGCAAGGCTAGTCAAACGATGGCACATCAACCATATGCTTCATCATTCCAGGTTATACATGTCCCTTACATATGGCCGGCAGGGATTGAACCCTCGCCCCCGCCTCAAGAGGCGAAAGGCCCAACCAACTCTTAACGGCTTGGGACAATCGTTCACTTTTTCAAGGGTAACGCGATATTGCCAATAAAGGAGCGTACACTGGACTCTGCTGTGGATAACGTGTTCCTCTCTGTAATACACACTATCCATTCACTATTTTAAAGAAAAGAACGCCATTTGAATTGCTTTAGTTTAATAGACCGATCCATTTGTATCTAGCGTGGTGAAATATATTTCCTTCGAGCACCCTCGTTGAACTCTATCGTCACGTTAGTGACATGGACCGTACACATTGACAGGTTGAAATCAATCTCCTCATCTGGCCTTAGGGCCATTAGTTTCTACACTTGATGCATCTTTGGGCCTTGTTCATTCCTAGTTGGTGCTAGGCTTCCCTGTGTGGGATTTAAGGGTCTCATGGGTGCTACGCCCTTCATTGTACTTTCAGTTATTTCAAACTATGAGAAAGACTGATCGTAAGATTGAACTTTGCAAAAAAGTTATAGGACCAAATCCTCTATCCCAACTCTTGCATCTTGTTTGGTTTAGAGAAGTTGATATACCACTATGATTTGTGCTACATTGGGCATCAATACATGTTACTTCCAAATATTGACCTCTATTAATCTCTACTCCAAAATAGCTATTTTATAACTATGCTAATTTAGGTTGGTGTTTGGCAATCCAAAGTATGCATGAACAACATGAGGGAGAACGAGCTAGAAACACAACACATAATGTATTATTAAGTTAGGAATATACAAAATAAGTAGTCCTTTCGATTTATTGGCATATATTTAAATCGATAGAGAAAAACCTCTTAAAGCGGGGAATAAGTATCCTCAATAATCCTACATGTGTTCACACATCATCACCGAACTATACCAACAAACCTCCCTTGCTAGTGATGTAATGAACAAGGGATTGAGACTCATGCATAAGCAAGTGCCAACAAAAGTGGATGAAGATCTATTCACAAAGGGGTGTACGCCCAAAGCTTTGTAAAGAGCTAGAGCCTTTGTAAAATGATCTGCAACATTCTAAGAGGGTCTCCTTGATACAATGATATGAATCTCAATATTCTTAGTATGAGCATGGAACACTAGGTTCTTTACAATTGCCAATCACTAAATATGGTTGTGATAGAGGTTTGGTCAACACCAAATCATTGATAAGATATTTGAACCACACACAATAGTAGCTATGAAAGGTGCCCTATATTGAGCCTCTCAACTAGAAGTGGGCATAGTAAGTTGCTTATGTAACCCATATATTCATGAACTGCCAAGCACAAAGCAAAAACCATTTGTGGATACATGAATATCATAACAACCAATCCGATTTGAGCAAAAGAAAAAACTTCCAAATTTGGTTTTAATCCCTCTTGGGATAAGTCAACCCAAGTTTTTGGTACTAGCCAAGTAGCAAAAGATAGACTCTAGTTCATGCTAATGATTTATACCTATGCTATGTCTATCTAGTGCATGCCAATGATTGATACCTCGGCTATGTTTATCTAGTGCATGCCAATGCTTGATACTTAGGCTATGCACAAATATGCTCATATGAGAGACATCAAATTGAATGTTAGGTTCAATAATGCATACATATGTAAGGCATCCAACTTGTTAATAGAGACCTACATCAAATGGATTTTCAAAATTATGATGAGTTTATCATAAACAAGTCTATGGGAGTTGCAATGGGTTTGTAATCCTTAAGGCCAAAACATCCCACTAAAATGTCAATGTATTTTGTTTGATGCAAAGCAATGCCTCTATTAGCTTGCATAAACTAAATGAATAAACAATGATGCAAATGCCCCAAATTTGACATTTCAAGAGGCATGCAAATCAAACTTCAACTCTAAAATATGCATCTAATTAGGATCACTAAGCAAAATCTTATCAAGGTAAACAACATTATTTAGAAGCAAATCATAGGCACACATTATATACATGATGCTTTTGGTTGGACTATTTTGAAATCTATTTGCTAATAAGTAGGTATGCCTTTATTCATAGCAAGAACATGGTGCGTGCTTTAATCCATATAGTGCTTTAATCAGTGCCGTTTCTTTTGAGCATAGCCTTTAGCTAAAATTCTAGTATTAGATAAACATTGCTATGTTCTTGTAAGGAGGCAAATCACCTAAAAACAAGTGCCATTTTTCATAATAGCATCAAATCTTGAGTGCAGAACAACCATTCGTCTTTTTGTTTTTTTGTGCTTCATCAAGGAAATGGGCTCCTTCTCATTGTAAAGGCTAGAAACAAGCATTGCATAGTAGTTCGGTGCAAAAGAGCCATGGGAGCATGGGTGAGTATGATAAGGCAAAGATACATCTAACTTATTATCTCTCAAAGTATGCATCAACCATTTGGCATTTATTTTGCCTTATCAATTTGTTCTCTCTCATCAGTAAATGAATAATGAATATCTGCATTAGGAATGGAATGATCTATATCCTCAATTAAAACTTGCATAGATTAAGAAGTTCCTTCATTAGGAGATACATTTGATTGCACACCAATGAAAAGAGGCAACAATGTGTCATATGCATCCTTTGGACTCATTGATGTCTCATTGATACATGAAAATAGAGGTTGAACTACATTTTCCAAAACAAAAACATCTCGGATAACCAAAGTACATTTAGTTTACTAACAAAGATGATAGGATTTGCTCTCAAAACCATGCCCAATAAAAATGCGATTTGTAGTCTTATCATCCAATTTCTTGCATTGTTGCTCATACATTGATGCATATGCCAAGCAATCAGATGAAAGATGGATGGCTTGCAACCATGGCAAGCCTTATAGGAGTGATAGATTATAATGTCTTAGTGGGATACTTGTTAAGTACACATGCAACACACATCATGGTATCAAGCTACAAATTGTGAGGCGAATGCTTGATTTTTTATCATAAATCTTGCCAATTTTGTAAGAGGCCTATATTCGCTCTTAGCAACATCATTCTATTGTGGTGTATATACCACTATATGTTGGTCTTTCATCCCATGCTTAAGTGCATTGAAATAAAAATATATATACTTCCCATCTTGATCTGAATAGAGGTTGCTTATTTTACATGTCAATAGATTTTGAGCCATGATAAAAAGCTATTGAAAGAATAAAAGAACTTCAGACTTTGACTTGAGTGGATAGACCCATCCATACCTAGGGAATTCATCTACAAAAGTCACGATGTATAAATAAGTGCCAAAAGATTGTGTCTGAATAGGACCACAAACTTCACTACAAACAAGCTCCAATTTATGATATGCTCTTATTGTACCATCTATAAGAAGTGAAGAATGTTGCATGTTACAAAAAATGCACATTTTACATGTATGTCTAGATTGTGACTAAAGTTTAGATACAGAGAACACCATATTAGATCTTTCCAGCATAGAAATTATCAAAATTTAGATTTCTAGAATGTCCATGCCAATGTTTTGCATTTGAGATGGCTTAAAAATCTTGAACTGCACATGCATAATCATCCACATAGTTTTCATAATCTATGCACTTATACACTAGATGACATATCATAACAGATACAATGATTCTATCATTAACAAGGAGATCATGAACTATACATCCATCATCAACAAAATTTACAATCAAGCCAATCTTGGTTGATGTTGGCAATCCAAGGAACCGATACCTTTCATGATGGATATCGATTGGGTTAAGTGCAAGATGGATGAAGCAAATAGTGCGTTAATTGTCAATCACTTTACCTAGCTTTTGGGTGTTTCCATGCCTCTTTCCCCCCCATAGGTGCGATTGCATGGGGACCATCTCTAGAATCAGAACAAAAAGAATTTCACAAAATATGAAGCCTCTTCTTGAAGCTCCCATTTCAGATGATGAGATTCTTGAAGTTACTGATTCACTTCCTGAGGGCAAAAGCCTAGGATTAGGCAGTCTCACCAATGAGTTTTTCAAGATCTTCAAGCATGTGGTGACCACTCCATTACATCTGGTATGGCAAGAGGCCGTTTCTTTCGTTGCGCTACATAAATGTCTTAGTGAAGACATTATCAAGCTTATTCACAAAAATTGCAACAAAAATAGGATTGAAAATTGGTGTCCAATTATGATATTACAAACCGGTTACAAGATCCTTGCTAAGGTTATTGCTAATTGAATTGCTTGTCACTCACAAAATTGGATCAGTGAGGATAAAAAAGGGTTTATCAAGGAGAGTTCCATCCTCTAGGCTATCATTTATGTTTGGAAAAGAGTGGTTTTTGTTGAAGAGAATAAGTAATGAGAGTAATACCTTTTAGCAATCCTCGTGGTTTCTCTAAGTGACCATCTTCTATTTGGAGCCTCATCCTTGTTTGTCTTAGAGTTGGCTTGCCCCAATGTTTCCATGAGGAAGTGGTGGCAATGACAAATCTTGCTCCTAAATCTAAGATTGCTTTCATTGTGTTTCCTTGGTATCTGATAGGTAGATAAGTATTTCCTTCTTCACCTTTGTTCATATCTCTTATCTTATCGATGGGTATTTGTGGCACTTTTGTTTGAGATCGAACCTAAGAGTGGGAATTGCCAACTTTTGGGAGTTGATTTACTATATGCTTCCACAACACGGGTTTGATTTTTAGTAGTTCTTCTAAAGTGAGATGACAATGCACTTTAGTATTTTTAACTACTTCAGTGTCCATAGGTAGAATTGATTCATCGTTTCTATTCATCACTATGGGAGCTCTCACCTTAACAAATTGAGATTCCCAAGGGCCTATGAAATGTGGCAATTCTTACAAGGAGTTGGATTCAAAGTCAAATCTCTCGCCTTATTGCACATCTTCTTGCTTTTTGTAGATTGAGGGAATATCTTGAGGGATTGATCATGAAGATCATCGACTTCTTGAATTGGAGGAGGATCCTCTCTCTCCTTGCCCTATTTCTCTTCTTTTATCTCTCTTAAGAACTCTTGGGACTATCAATTTATAGAGGAAAGTATTCCACCATCTGTAGAGTTAGGATCATAAGTTTAATGGGGTGGTAAGCTTGTTTTTTTTTCCCTACTATTATCCTAAGCCTTTGTTGAAATCAAAGTCTTTGGTTTAGCCACTAATTGCTCTAGTCTCTCCAAAAGTCCTCCAAAATGTAACCATGGTTTTTCTACGCTTGTCTGATTGAAAAAATAGATTGCATCAAACATTGCTTGAGCTAGTTCTACAACTTTTGCACATAGCTTTTTCCTTTCAATCTCTAAGTCTGCTTTGGGATAAAATTTCTCCAACTCAGCTATTCGACCCTTCTTGAAGTCCAACTTGATAGGCTTTGAATCATCATGTCCAAGCCCTTTGAAGTAGGATATGCTAGGATTGATCTTGCTCAGGGTTGTAGAGGGATGGATGGTGGAGTGTGAAGTGGTGTGTTGGATGGTGGGGGTGACTGAGAGTGAGTTTGAGATGAGAGTGATGCTCTTTTTGTTTTGCTTTCCTAAGGCTCTCTTCTTATTCATTCAATTTCCTAGCCCATTGCCTTTTCATTCTTTCTAGACTATCTTTCCAAGACTTCGTTCTCTTTTTGCTGGTGCTTTCTGATTCACTACCCTCAAATTTCTTTCCCTACTCTAGCTCTATGGTCTTTTGTAGATATTGTGCTCTAGTGACTACCTGTATAGGGGCAATATTGGTCATACTTCCATTGGATTGTACTATCAAACCAATTACATTGATTGGAGTAATATTTTGAGCATTTCCTAGATTGTTCGGATAGTCTCTAAAAAGATGTTCCTTGCCGCAATCAAGACTAGAGACC
The DNA here is from genome assembly GCA_020310875.1 of Ceratopteris richardii. Lineage (NCBI taxonomy): Eukaryota > Viridiplantae > Streptophyta > Polypodiopsida > Polypodiales > Pteridaceae > Ceratopteris > Ceratopteris richardii. The sequence continues at coordinate 59,987,675 of CM035415.1, forward strand.
TTGAATCACTATGGATTGAGGTTGTCTTGGTGGAGGAAGTGGACAATCACAAATGAAGTGGTCCTTGACACCTGTACCATGGTCCGCTATGAGGTCTCATTAGTCTCCAAAAAACAATGCATTTCTTTGACTTATGGTCCAACTTTTGTCTAAGATGGGTATATGAACATATGCTTCACACCCAAAAACTTGAAGATGATCATAATATGGTGGCTTCCATATCCATAAATCTTGTGCCACTTTCAGATCTTTGGCAGTGTCATGCTAAAGGTTAACCACGTGAATTGTAAGCAATACTACTTCTACCCAAAAGCCTTGTGAAAGGTTCAGATGATGCAATGTATAAACTACTCTATCCTGAATAGTTCTATTCATCCTTTCAGCTACGCCATTCTGTACTAGGATATAAGGAGCCATAAGCTCTCTATGAATCCCTCTAGACTGACAGAAAATGATGAATTCATGTGTTATTTGAATGTAAAGCTTTGAGCTTAGTTCCTTTTTCAATCTCAACTGAAGCAAGCAATTTTTTGAAGGTAGGGAGTACCTCATCTTTCATTTTGATAGGATATACCAAAATTTTCTAGTAGCATCATCTATGAAAGTGAGAAAGAAAAGAGAACCATCTAATGACCTTGTGGACATTAGACCACACACATCTGTATGAATGAGATCTAAAGGCAGAACTGAAGAGTCAATGTGCATTTTATGCACATGCTTAGTTTGCTTTCCATATTGACAATGCTCACAAAATGAAAAATTGAAGAAAGATAACATAGGTAGGTAGCCAGAATGAAAAAGATTTTCCATTCCACTACGAGATATGTGGCCCAAGCGACCATGCCAAATACAAGCCATAGGCTATTCAATAACAGCTAAGAAGTGTTCTTTTTGTGATACAAATAAAGGATATAGAGCACCATTCTCTATGTGGTGTCACATGGAAAGAAGCACCAAAATCGAGCAGCCACATATGGGAACTGAACCATCTTTTGGAAAAAAGGAATGCTACATTTTGCCCAAAGTACAACCTTCACAAACATGTTTTCTAGGTGCCTCAAGTTTGGGCAAAGAGGACACCATTTCAAATTTCTGCAAGCGTAGCAAACTAGCAAAATTCAGATGACCAAAGCATGCATGCCAAAGCTTTGCATCCGACATAGCTTGAGAATCATGTACTACACATGCCGAATCATTCACAAATCTTTCATAGTCTATGAGCTTATACGACCCATGACATAAAATGCCAAAAGCAATAATCATGTCGCCATTTGACAGATCATGAGCTGTACATCTGTCATCAACGAATTTCACAACCAAGCCAATCTTGGCTAATGCAGAAACTAATAACAGAGTTTTCTTGATCCCTAGCATAAATAAAGCATCTGAAAAAGTGAAAGAAGTACCATCAGTAGTAGTGAGAATGATCTTACCAACTTCCATGACAAGATAAGAGGAGTTATTGGCGCATGTGATAGTATTCCCTCTAGGGGTAGGCTCGAGTGAAGTGAAGAAACTTTGCTGCAATGTAATATGTTTGGTTGCCCCACTATCAAAGTACCAAACATCTGACTCTACTGTAGACATACACTATTAAGGAGAATATGGGTAAAAAATGCAAATAGTAGCAAACACCCATTCTTCATTCTGCAAAAGATTAGGAGACTCTGTTTTTGGTGTAGAGGCCTCCGCAACAACCGTGCCAACCTCTTTTTTCTTTGCCTCTTTTGCAACCAGTTTTGGACAATTCTTTATGACATGATCGTTCCCTTTACAGTACTTATAAAAAAATTTCTGCTTTTTTGATTTCATCTCATCTTTGTCTTCCTTCTTTGAATGTGCAGCATTTGCAGATTTCTGCTTATTAGTAGATGAGCTCCATTTACCTTTGCCCTTCTGACTAGCCTGGAAAGCTTGATCTGCAACACACATAACGGACCTCTTCTGCCTAGACCGATCTTCTTGCAATAGAACAGAGACTAACTCCTCAAATGACAAGGCATTTGGATTTCCTTTCATCATCAAACAAAGAGTAGAAACAAAACTCTCATATGAATCAAGAAGATCATTCAGAACGGTCTGCACAAGTGAGCTATCTGGTATAACTTCATGAGCACAAATCAACTATTCCTTCAAGTCTTTGATCTTTATTAGAAAACTTTCCATAGAATCACATTCATTCATATGCTCACTATTTTTGGAGGTAAGCAACATAAGCCTCATTCCTAGCCTAGTACAATGTGGTAAGTGTATCCCAAGCATCCTTAGTTGTTCTGCAAGAGTGAATGTGAGGAATAATGGCACATTTGACAGACAAGGCTATCCATGCATGTGCCTCAGCATCTTTGCCATCCCAAAAAGTTTGCTTTGGAGTAGGTGCAATAGAAACCGCAACACGAATCAAGAATATCATCATTTTCAACACCATCTGCATCAGCTTCAATACCTGTATTTGTAGGTGTAGTAGGACATTTTTCAATGCCTTGCACAATGTTCCACAATTCTTTTGCGACCAATACATGTTGCATCATATAAGCCCACAACGGGTAATTGGTACCGTCCAACTTATCCTCAATAGCCAACATACAGAATACATCACTGCTTTCAACCATGGCCATTGACTAAAATACCTTGATGCAAAAAAATGACTGTATGTGAAAAAATTGAACAGAACTATGCTAACGAGTTCTACTAGACCTGTAGTAGACTTCGAGATGCTTATTTCTGGCAAACTAAAACCTGTATATATCTTTGGCACAAAAAGACAAAATAGCTTGCATAAGCACTGTGACAGTGTGCGTTCGTCTCAAATTCGACACCACAAAGAAAAGTCGTTTTGATCTCCTAATCACCCTGAGTATGCTCATCAAATTTCATGCGATTCTCAGACTATGATCGGAGGGGTGTCGACGACATCCTAGATGAAGCGGCGACCTGCTCTGATACCAATTGTTGGAGTTAGACGTCTACGAAAGCACATGAACAACACAAGGAAGAACAAGAAGCTTGGAGCTCAACACACAATACTGAATGTATTACCACTTGAATGTACAAAGATAAGTAACCCGTTAGGGCTAGAGGTGTATATACAAGCTGGGGGAAAAAAACCTCCTAAAGAGGGAAAAAAGTGCCCCAACAGTCCTAGTGTGTTGACGCACATCATTACCTAAATATGTCAACAATCGCTATATGAATGACCACGTGGACATACATAAGCGGTATCCATAAAAGCATACATAGTGTGTGTGTGTGTGCTCAATATATGTAGTAAAAGAGCACTAAAAAGGTTGAATTCATAGCCCAAATACTACCCAACAACACGTGTAAGTGTTTGTCAACTCTATTCTTTAGGCTCAAAAAAATTGCATAGACTTGTGGTGGCTGCTCCACCACAATTAAAACCTTTCAAGAAACTAGTGTGACTAAGGCCCAAAACATGTTCAAGGTAATGTTAACCTTAGTCTTTTCCCTTCTTCAAACACCACAAGAGTATAGCTTAGTGGTAAGAGATTGCCGGTTAAACGAGCTCCAAGGGGAACAATACTGAGATGGGTGACCTCCCGATAAGTACCGGGAACCTCTATCTTCCTTGATCGTTAAGGTTCTCCCTCGCATGTAGCCAATGGTGCTAATGGTGACTTCGGTGACTTAGATGACAAGGTATGCCAAGTTCTATGCCTTGGAGAAAGCCTTGGGAGGTGCTCGTTTCACTCACACAAAAGGAACAAAGTTTTTGTGTCCGAATGCTCTGATACCAGTCAAGTATTTTGATAGCGATGTAGCTCAATGGGCTCTTCTTCTCGAAAGCTCCACGATGATACCCTTGGCATAGAAAACCTACATAGCACTCAACACAAAGCCTGCAAAATATACAGAGAACATGGTACACAGATAGCACGAAAACAAATTTCTTGGGTGTTACAAACGCTATCGAACCTTCAATCTGTGACTGATCAGACCACTATATATTTTATTAGAGAACATATACAGAAGTGTGTGATGGCCATTTGGCCTTTCACATGGACACTAACGTAACATCAAGTGTGTGGATATTGTTGAATTTCTTAAGTTTGAGGTGGGAAATGGTAAGTTGATTGTATTGTGGAAGGGTGTAGATGTGAAGGATATGTTGCAAAACTTGCATGAAGCATGTGAAAATGCGGAGGTATTGCAACTTGGTGGATTCAAGGTGGCATATGCAAATCATGGAAACAATTCTAACAACAGGAAAAGTAACAACTTCAACGAAAGCAATGCAAACAATGTGCAAATAACAAAATGAAGGGAGTGACCTGGGACAACAAAGGCTTTAACAACAAAGGAAAAGCCAATGGAGGTATATTATAGTTGTTTTAAACTCAAGAATGCCATATACATTGGAGTAAATATGGGCAATTATGGCATGTTGACCATGCAAACCATCTTGTGCCACATCATATGGCTTCTCTTAAATCTCATTGGATTGTCTCGGCCAAAGGGACACAATGGCTCTAGATGATCAAGCGACGGGGTTGTAACAAGTTTGGACACATTGGAGTAGGAAATAATTCATACCAAAATAGTCCAGAATTGATCAAGCTCCTAAATGATGAGGGTATTTCTATGAACATGTTTGTGGCAAAGCTGAGCATAGAGCTATTGTGTTAAAGAATGGTAAATTGTATGATTGGAGAGGGGGGGGGGGTCAATGGATAAGGTCCTAAACCCAGGAAAACCATGCTTATATGCAACTATATGTGCTCGATTCCTCGTATCTCATTAGTATGTGAGCTTTAGAATCCTACTTGTCTCCCCCTTTTCACCTTAGGTTCACCAAGTATATCGAGCTGTTCGTAAAACAGAGGGTAACATAGGAGACATAACTCTTGAAAACGATATATTAGAAAACGATACTCTATCCATCCGTGTCATTCACATTATTGAGTTTGTATGTATAAAAGTGAACTACATGTCCGCGACCAGCGCTAATCTTGCCATATGATTGATAATGGGTTAAGAGGGTCCTCGATCGCGCCACTAAACAACATTAAATTCAAAATGTCTCTGCAACTACTATGCACAATGTCCACTGGTGCTTACCCTTACACAGAGAGAGAGAGAGAGAGAGCAAGACATTAATTCCCTGAAGAGACATACTCAATGCGTGTTGAAGCATTGGGCTCGATCTTTCCCTGGCAGCCTATAAACACTGTAAGCATCGCTAGAGGGTCCTACGCAATGTTATGAGCTGTTGTTTTGCACGAGTTAAGGAACAAATTACACAGCGGTCCTCTACATTCGTATATGATCAGAACACATCACGTAAATACAGGCTTCACAGTGAAATCATGCAAAGGAGCTACTGCACCTTCTTCAATTATGGAGCTCCTCTTGGCATTCTCTCAAACAGAGAACACAAGGATGCCACAAATCTTCAAGCTATAATCGTCTGCCCCTTCTGACTAATTTTTTTAATGAAAAGAATCCCCTCCCTTTCAGCACGCTAGTAGGTATTTCCTGAAAAGAGGAAGAAAATCCTCGTTGTGCTCTCATCCCCCGTCCAAACTCACATCCTCCCTCTATTCACAAGCGAGTAGGAGTCCCTTTTTATGCTCTTCCCCATTACTTGCACATGGCAAGAAAAAAAAAAAACCCAAGAAATCCCCCCTCTTTTCTCCGATCCTCCCCGATGCTCAGATACCTTCCCCTTTTGAATACAGAATTCTGAAGATGCATGAAGAGTACGTCTCCCCCTCAACACTGCTTGTACTATCTTGGGAGGGTGAGCTAGAGGGCTCGTTGCCACACAAACTGAAAAGTGTGCTTCAAAGTTCAGAGGCCCAAAATTTCTCGAGCGAGAGATGAGTTAGGGTTCATGCATCCTCTCTGTGTGCTCTTCAGGCTCTTGCCCTCCATCAGTGGAGGCTCTCCTCTTCTCCTCCTCTGTGGGTGATCATGTCGCTAATGGACATAGTTATCAATGGATCATCCTTGAACAAGACCTACGCAGACATAAGTAGAGCTACGGAGTTCTCTTTCCAGATTGAGGTGCAACTCCCACTCCCCTAAAGCTTGCTCTGGCCTCCCCAATGAGCAAGACTCCCCTCTCCACACTGCGACTGAGAAAGGGAAAGGTTTAGTAGAGGATAACCCTCATTTTCTTAACATTGACACACAAGACAATATGGAAGATGATTTGTTTATTATCGATAGAAACTCTCTCTCCAACTTGCATAATTAGTTGGCAGAAAGGGTTGTCATTGGCCTCTATCATGGGCCCAAGCCTGCTCAGGATATGCTAAGAGGTTGGATGAAGAACAACTGGGAGTCCAGAGGATTGTTTGTGAAAGAAGTGCAATATCTGCCCAGTAATTATTATTTGTTTTTTTTTGAAGATTCGGGTAGTGCCCTTAAAGTTATTGCTGAGGGGCAATGGCTCATCAGGAACATTCCTATCTCTTTTTTCACGTGGTATGTGGGTTTCAATCCTAAAGGCCCTAAGCCAACTAAGCTTCCCATTTGGGTAGACTTCCCAAACTTGCCGGTTGACTTTCCATGGCTAAATAAGCTTGGCTCCATGTTAGGGAAGGTCTTAGGCCAAAAAGCTAGATCAAGGGGAATAAACCCTAAATGAGACCCCCAATTGATGTGTCCAAACGTATTAAATATTCCATCAGGATCAAAGACTCTGAAGGCCTATTTCCTCATGAAGAACAAATCATCTACATGAACTTGCCTAATGCTTGTTTTAAATGTTTCAATCAAGGTCATCTCATTAAGGACTGTCCCTTGCTAAACAATGCTAAAAATGACATTAAGGTTGACATCATGGACTGTGAGATGGACAACAAAGAGGTACCTTTGAAGAAGAATCCTATCAGCCCTCCAAATGGTCCTCAAGTAGCCAAAAAGTGTTACATTTATGTGTTCCTCGAGTAGCTTTGATGTGAACCTTTTCCCTATACATGGGCACTTTTTACTCTAGTGCTGGCTAGAGGTTTTTTCCCCATGTTACTACATACTTGATACTCCCATATGTGGTGGTACTTTGTACTTAAGGATATTATTCAGCTCTTACTTCAGTTTAGTTAACTCATCAATAGAGAGAGCTATTCCAGCCATCGTCTTCTCCCTGTGTCTTGCTGCGTTTGTACTCCTTGTGTGTGTTTCTCGTGTGTCTCTTGCACTTCTACACACACCCAACAGTGGTATCACAACACATTCAGATCCTTCTCAAGTTTCAGTTTTTCGCATTGCGGCGCGCACACTTTTAACAGTGCAAATAGACTTCGGAGCATAGAAGAGTGAATTTCAAAAGCCAAGAGACATTTCCATCAGGTGTGTTGGGGTTTTACCCCCATTTCTAAGCCATTTGTGCAGTCAGAATCGCCATCAAAGTGACCATTTGTGAGCTGAAATTTCAGCATTCATTTCATCTTTCGTCGAAGTAAAGATTTTGTCACATTCATGTTCTCTAGTGAAATGGGAGGCAGCAATGACTTGTTTGGCATGCTTCAAGCTAAAGATAAGCTTCATGGGACCAACTATCCGATGTGGTCTTACATGATGAAGCATGTTCTTGTTGCTAAACAACTTTGGAACATAGTGGCAGATGTAGATCGAAGACCTGCACGTTCTTCTACTTCACAGTCTATTGCCACAGATGGAGCTTCTTCTTCGAGTACAATGGTTTCTCCTTCTCCACCTACATAGGAGCAACTTAGATGGGATGGAAAAGATGCTCAAGCTCATGCTTTGATTGTGCTTTCAGTGAAGTGTCATATAGTTCCACACATTCGGTCATGTTCTACATGGAGACAAGCATGGGACACTCTTGCTTCTTTGTATGCCATGCGTAACGAAGCACGTGTTGCATACTTGAGGAAGCAACTTGAGGATGTATGTATGGCTGAAAATGAGTCGGTGGATGTGTATGTGACACGCATCAAGGACTTGAAAGAGCCATTGGCAAACATAGATGAGATCATTTCGGATGCATCACTCATTTCTACATTGTTGAAAGGATTACCGGAGTCTTTTCAAAGCTTTTCTACTACACTCCATTTGGTTGCAAAGGGAAATCCTAATATGTATGCATTTGATGAGGGGGGAAACGCAAGTATGGTTCAGCTTTGGGTTCATCAAAACCAAAGCCTCAACCTTCCTCTTCCACTCATTCCTCTAATGATGGTGATTTACAAAAGAAGAAGAGATGCAAATATTGTTGAAAGGTTGGTCATACTATTGATGAGTGTAGAAAGCTTGCTAAACGCAATGAAAAGAAGAAGGAATCCGGCATGTCTATTGCTGAAAATTCAGCAAATGCAAAGAATGATGAAGCTAACATGGCTCAAGATTTTTAGGCATGTGTTGTTACATGTCATTATGATGCTTCTTTGCATTATAAATGTATGGTTGTGAGTGAGGCTGATTCAGATTAGTTCTTTGATAGTGGTGCTTCAAAGCACATAACATCATGCAAAAGATTTTTTGCCTCTTTGAAAGATTCACCCAAAGGAGGACATGTAGTGTGTGTAAACAATGCCTCTTATCCTATCATTGGAGTAGGAGAAATTGAGCTTACGGATGCAAATGCAGGTGTGATTCTCTTGAAAAATGCATTGTATGTTCCCGGTATCAAGAAGAACTTAATTTCAGTTCCGTTGATTCATGTACACTTTGTTGATGATAAGTGTAAGGTTCATGATTTCAGCAATGGTGATGTTATCGTGATGTCCGATACATTATGTAATGCTTTGTATCGCATGGATACATATAAGAGGGCTGCCTCCATGGCTGAAATGGAGCTTTGGCATGCCCGTTTTGGTCACTTAAACTTCAATAGTTTGCTTTACTTGCAAAAGAAGGACATGGTTATTGGCTTGCCTACACTTTAGTTCATTGAAAAGCATGCATGTGAAGGTTGCATTCTTGGAAAAGTGCATCGTGCTTCTTTTCCAAAAGATACTCACACACACACTACAAGAAAATTGAAGCTTGTTCATAGTGATGTATGTGGTCCCGTCAGGACTCCATCTTTTGGGAAGCATGTATATTTTGTTACCTTCATTGATGATGCTACTCACCATACATGGGTGTATCCTATGAAAGCAAAGAATGAGGTATTTTCTAGCTTCATTTTTAGCTATGGCTGAAAATTTTTCTTCACAAAAACTTTTGACTCTACGCACGGATCGTGGTGGTGAATACATGTCACATGAGTTTAATGCTTTTGTTTGTGAAAGAAGTATTTCACACCAATGTATGTTGCCATATACATCTCAACAAAATGGTGTTGCCGAGCGTAAAAATAGAACTCTACTTGAAATGGCACGATGTATGGTTAAAGAAAAGCATCTTCCTGATAAGTTTTGGATGGAAGCGGTCATGTGTGCAAACTATGTGTTGAATCACTGCCCTACAAAAGCATTGAGAGTCATTACTCCTTATGAGGCTTGGAATGGTCATAAGCCTATGGTTAGCCATATGTGTGTGTTTGGTTGTTTGGCATATGCTCTTGTGCCATCACAACAACGCCACAAACTTGATGAAAAGGCAAAGAAATGTATATTTGTTGGTTATAGTGCTGAAAGTAAGGGATATCTTTTGTACCATCCATTGACGAACACAATTATTGTGAGCCGAGATTTTGTATTTGCTGAAAATTCAGTTTTCCCTCTATTTGAATGCAAAAAACAGCCAACAGTTAGCTCACAAGATGTGTTTGATACGCTCATGCCTTTGTTCCAAAATGGTGCGCTTGACTATGGCCATGTAGTCTAACCAACCGAGGCTCAAAGGGCTGAGAATTCCAGCAAAATAGTGCTGAAAATGCAGAGAATTTCCAGCCAAACATGGCTGAATTTTTTCAGCCAAAAATTGTTAAAACTGTTGGAAATTTCCAGCCATATATGGCTGAACATTTGTGTCAAAATATCGCTGAAAATGAGCATGAAATTCAAGCCACGCATGATGTACATGTTGAAGATGTATTACATAATGAACACATGTCTATCAAGAGTGCACAATCTATGCCAAAGTGGCTGAAGAAAACTTTGCAGGACAGTAAATTGAGTGCACCTTTACTTGGTAAAACAAGATCAAGCTCTCACCATGCATCAAGTAATTTTGTGGATTATTCTCTTATTGCTACAACATGTAATGAAGAGCCACTTTCTTTTGAAGATGCATGTGATGATCCACAATGGATGAGTGCTATGCAATCAGAAGTGGATTCCATACATAGGAATGGTACTTGGGAGTTATGTGAATTGCCAAAAGGAAAGAATGCCATTGGTACAAAGTGCGTTTACAAGATTAAGAGAAAATCTGATGGTAGCATTGATCGCTACAAAGCTAGGTTGGTTGCCAAAGGATATGCGCAATAATATGGCATTGACTATGCGGAAACTTTTGCACCTACTTCATGCATGATTGAATGGTGATTTGCAAGAAGATGTTCATGTGAAGCAACCTCCTGGATTTGCTATGAAAGGGAAAGAGCGTATGGTTTGTCACTTGCATAAAGCCTTGTATGGTCTCAAGCAAGCTCCACGTGCATGGTATGACAAAATCCATAAGCACTTGATTGCTCTTGGCTTCACATGTAGTACGATTGAAAGCACACTCTATGTACGCAAAAATGGGGCTGATCTTATAGTGCTTGTTCTTTATGTTGATGGCATACTCTTGACTGGGTCATGTGATGCAAAAATTGACATTCTTATGGCTGATTTGCAGCATACTTTTGATGTCACTTATCTTGGTCTTTTGAGCTACTATCTTGGCATCCAGTTTGTATCCATTGAGGGGTGAATTGTTATGCATCAATCAAAGTATGTTGAAAAACTACTTCAGCATTTTGACTTTGAGGATTGCAAGCCAGTTTCCACACCAGTTGAGACAGGATTCAGGTTCTCACTTGAGGATTCCAATGATGCATTTGAGACTTCTCTATATCAGCAAGTTGTGGGATGTCTTATATATGCATACAACACAAGGCCATATATACAATATGCAGTTTCCTAGTTGAGTTGATTCATGCATAGCCTTGGCACTAAGCATTTCCAAGCACTGAAACATGTGTTTAGATATCTCTAAGGCACTTTGAGATTAGGTCTCTTTTATGGTAGAGATATTCAGCCATGCTTGCATGCTTTTACAGATAGTGATTGGGCTGATTGTTATGATACTCGCGTGTCCAGTAGTGGTAATTTCTTTTTCCTTGGAGACTCATGCATATCTTGGTTGAGTAAGAAGCAACCTACAATGGTGATATTGAGTTGTGAAGCTGAGTACATGGCAATTTTCAGAACTACAATGGAGTGTATATGGTTGAGATGCCTATTGATGGATCTTTGCATGGAGATCGATGCTGCTATGCATATTCTCACTAATAGTCAGAGTGATTTGGTTGTTGCACGAAACCTAGTGTTTCATGCATGGACCAAACATACTTAGGTGCATTATCACTATGTGAGAGAGCACCTTCATGCAGGAGATATTGATTTGGTATATGTGGCTACACAAGATAATGTGGCAGACATATTCACCAAAGCTCTTCCACGGGAAAAGTTTGAAGCTTTTCGCAAAGCTTTAGGCTTGTTACCTTATGGGGGTTGATCTGTCACTCGCTGTATGTGTTCACATCATTTGCTCCAGGGGGGTTTGTTACACTTATGTGTTCCTCGAGTAGCTTTGATGTGAACCTTTTCCCTATACATGGGCACTTTTTACTCTAGTGCTGGCTAGAGGTTTTTTCCCCATGTTACCACATACTTGATACCCTCATGTGTGGTGGTACTTTGTACTTAGGGATATTATTCAGCTCTTACTTCAGTTCAATTCAATCATCAATAGAGAGAGCTATTCCAACCATCATCTTCTCTGTGTGTCTTGTTGCGTTTGTGCTCCTTGTGTGTGCTTCTCGTGTGTCTCTCACACTTCTACACACACCCAACAAAAAGAACATCCCATGACAAAATAAGAAGGAGCTAGGTAAGTACTCAAACCCTTGTAGTGTCTTTCTTGATGTGTCTAACCATTCTTTTATTGAGGGCCCGAAAGGGGATAAGGAAAATATTCCTTACAACTAGAGTGGTGATGAGGACTTGGTGGACTCCCCTAAGCTTCAAGAAGAAAAGAACTCTGAGAGCTCTCACGGGTGGCAGGTTGTGTCTAAAAAGAAGTGTTATCATTCCCATAACAATAGGTATCCTCCCTTGGATAGTGATGATATTCTTATGAATGAAGTAAATAGCATGGATAAAGAGCTGCTTGAAAATATGACTCAAGATGATCTTGAAGAAGAGGAAACCCCCTTTTCACAAAATAAGGTTAATGATATTATCACAAGGATTCAAGCTAAACCTAAGAGGAAAGAAACTGTGAGAACCTTAGGTTCTAACTTGCAACCCAGCAAGGCAACAAGGTTTTGATGTTCTTTTAGCTTCTAGTTTTCCTCTCTCTGTTTTTATGGATTCTCTAAATCTAATTTCTCTCAATACTAAATGTCTTATTGATCATGTTAGGGCTAAGGTATCTGCAACTTGATCCTTTGTTACCACAAAAGAAACTTGTACTTCATTGTTTATGGCCTTCTCTCGAACATAATGAATTTTGAACTGTTGGTCAAAAAACCTCTCTAGGGCTCCAGAAATTCTCTGCCTCCAAGAGTTGAAGCTAGGAGGGTCCAAGCTTGGATCTCACTTAAAAATGGTAGATTCTCATTATGTTTGGCATTTTACAAATCATTTGGAGGGTAAAGGAGGTGCAGCAATGGGTATCTGTTCTAGCTTGAATCATCTTGTTAAAGAGATTGTTAAAAGTCCTTCTAACCAATGGATTGCAGTTGACATCAATGTTCCCTTTAATGTGTATATTGTTAGTCTCTATGCTTCAAACTGCAGACAAAATAGAAGTAAGTGTTGGGATGAACTTAAAGCCATCAAAGGCAATATCTGCTTAATAGGTGACTTTAACATGGTCACTAACTTTTCCGATAGACTTTGTGGTAAAGGTTCTTGTATTTATGGTGTTGAAAATGCCATTTGGTTTTCTCTTTGTCATCATCATGATTTTATTGACCACTCTGAGCTCACTGGAGTTATTTGGCATAATAATCAAGCTAATGAGAAGGTTCTAGGTCCTAGGTTTGATAGGTGTTACAACAATTCCTCCTTTGCTCATGAGTTTTGGGAAATTAATGCTAGTATAGACCCTATCCTTATGCTTTCGGATGACAAACATATTGTTATGAACTTTACGAGGAACTGCAACTACTTCAGAGCTGGCTAGCCTCACCTTGATGCTAGATTACTTAAGATTCATTTGATTGTCAACCATCTCAAGAAGGCTATTAGTTGGCACTTCTCCCAAGATGTCTCGGATATTTACCTTGAAGAGTTGGGAAAATTCTGTCAAGGAGATTCAAAGAATATTTACCTTCTATAGAAAGAAGATCAAAATCATTAGGGCCCTTAGGAAGAAGAAAATTCTTGGGGCTTTGAAGGAGTTTGACCTTAACAAGCCATCTAAGGATCTTATTGAGCTTGAGCATCAGCTTAGATGTGAAGAATACCTGGAAGCTAGTTGGTCTCTTGCCAAATCCAGAGAGTTTTAGGTTGGGAAAATGGATAGACCTGTCAAAAGTATGTATCATTTGATGAAACAAAAAAAGAACAAGGATTATATTCCTTTGATTTCTAAGAAAAATGGTGGGACTGCTATCAACATGGAGGAGAGCTTACAAGAGGCTATTAGCTTCTTTATGGATGTTTTCTCTAGTTCTCCCAAGAGGGGGGAGGATATCCAGAGGGTCAGAGCCTACATTGCTTTAAAAAGGGTGAAAAATCTCCCTCAGGGACTAGCCTCTATATTGGACCTACCCCTCTTTGCCGGTGAGGTTAAAGAAACCATCGATAAATTGAAACCTTATAAATCTCCTGGTATTGATGGGATTCCTAATGAATTTTTGTTGGCTCTTAAAGACTTCCTAAACCCTTACCTTCTTGTGATTTTGGAAGAGGCTACTAGGAAAGGTGTCCTTTCTTCTCATATTAACACCGAGGTCATTATACTTATACATAAAAAAGGCCCCAAGGAAGACCTTAATAACTAGATGCCTATCACTTGTCTAAATTCTGTGTACAAGATCTTTGCTTCCACCCTAGCTAGAAGGCTTATCCCCCTTATGGACAAAATTGTTTTGCCTATGCAGAAGGGTTTTATTAAAGGTAGATACATATTAGATGCCATCATTGCTATTTGGGAAGGGCTTGACTATGCTAATGATAGGGACCTGGATTACTACTTCTTTAAAATTGACTTTGATAAGGCTTATGACAGAGTTGAATGGTATTTCATCTTAAAATCCCTCCATGATATTGGTATTGGGAAAAACTATATCAAGTATATTAGCACCCTTTTTGGTAATGCCTGGTCTAGAGTCTCTATGAATGATCAGCTTTCCTCCCTCTTTAGAATTTCTAGGTCCATTAGGCAAGGTTGCCCCTTGGCTCCCCTCCTTTTTGCCATTTCCAGTGACGTTCTTGGGTGGTCGGTGGATCATGAAATGTCTAAAGGAAATATTAAAGGAATCCCCATCCCCAACTCTGACAAACAACTTGGATTACAGATGTTTGCTGATGACACGAATATGTGCACTTAGGTTGACCCCAAATATGCTGACAATTTTTTGGAATGTTTGAATATCTTTTGCTTAGCTAGTGGATCCCATATCAATCACTCTTAAAATAGGATTTAGAGCCTCTAAGAGAGTGGTTCCTAATTGCATTACTAAAAATGGTTGTCTCATTTTCCAGGAATAGAACATATTTAGACTTTTGGGTAATCCAATGGGACTCAATGTCTCTTTGCAACAAAGATGGGATTAACGTAAAGATGTCCCTAAGGCTCCAAGCCCTATAGGGGCATGAACAAAGGTCAAAGGTATACATGGGAAGAAAAGATTCAAGGAGAAAAAATGTAGTCATAAGAAATGGGTCAAGCCTTAGGGAATGAAGTCTAGAATGGGGAGCTATTGAAAGAGCATAGAATGGGGAAAAAAATCATTTTGAGAGAGTACTTCAAGAACACTTATAACATGGAAATTAAGTATTATTAACCCACAAGTTGCATGTCATGATAATTTGAATGAATCTCCCTCAAGGATGCTAGATACTAGGAAGGGGAGAGTGTTGCATCAAGGTGAAGACAAAGAAAAAGCAAAGGTTGAAGCAGTGAAGAAGAGAAAAAGGATCCCCAAAATTATCATTTTTATAGTTCCTTTTTGACATTGTGATGAATTATCTTTCAAATCTTTGTAAATGTGCGCTTTGAGGAGTACTCAAGTGTCACACTCCCAATGATATAGCTTAGTCAACTAACTCCTAGGAAGATTAGTTATTTTTGAATGCCCACAAAATGTGAATGGACATGCATATGGGCACATGTATATAAGTCGCTTGTGACTCTTTTGCAAAGACTTTTGCTATATTGGTTAGAAGAAAATTAACTTGAGAACAATAAGTCATGTAACTTAATCTTCTTGATCTCTTTTCTCCTTCCTTGTGTGCTTGTGTGCATGGCTATGGCTTCGAATCTATGCCAATAATTTCTAACCTATACCTGTCTTTTTTCACTATTTTCTCGCTTTTGCGAAGTGTGGGGATTCTCGGAGTGTAGGTAGGTAACTCATAACACTTGTGTTTTTCACCATAACTTTGCATAGGAAACTCAAAATGGTTCTAGGCTATTTGTAGCAGATGATCTCATTGAGAGCCCACTATTGACTAATTACATTGAAGCTAAGAGGAAAAATTGTTTTTGTGGCATCTACTATTAGAAGTTTCATGGTGTATATCAAAGTGTAGAAGGTGGCAACATGAGGTGGTTCACACTTAGTACATGTTTACTTATCCATTGGATGCATTAACCATCATGTATGAGCACATGGTTCTATGCATGATGGGGTCAACTCTCAGTTTAACAATTTGACATGTTTGGTCAAGCCACCGCTTGTGTGCTTGCAGGACGGTAGGATCACTTGACACGAGTCTACATAGTTACATACTCTCCCCTACCTTCTTGTCATTCCTTTGTATCCTTTGCCTCTTCAAATTTAGATGGATCCCAATCTTTGATAACTTTGGACATATATGTGTAGTGCCTTGGTATATGATTATCACAATTTAATCTTGAAATAGGATACCTTAGTTTGATTGAAATTTGTTTGTTCTACTTTGGAGTTTTCCCTCTTCCTCCTCTAATCTCCAACCCCCCTCCCCCTCGAGCAGTTGCCTCAATACTCCCCTTTTTAAGAGGCTAGTAGCCACCCCCTCCCCTTTTTTCTCCTTTACTCCATAAACGGCCACAAGACTCCATGTCTCTATCGATGATGGGGAGGGTACAATCTTTGAAAGAAATGGAAAAGAACGGATCCTGAATGTGCACATCTGAACCTGCACATCAAAAACAAAAAACAAGAAAGAACAAAAAAGGGGTGTGTGTTGCATGGAACACAATGTAAATATTAATCCCATTAATGTCTCTTCCTGGTCGATATAGCCATCAAAAAATCTGGTTGTTTCTAAAAATTTTCCAAAAGGAGTAAGATTGTGTTTGTATTTACGGAGATGTGTGCAAATGTCAGAATAGATGAGATTTTGAGTACATGCGTGCATTAGGAATGTGTGTGCTCTAGGGACGAGTATGTGGGAGGTAGAAATGTATACACGTGTTGATAATATGAAGTGATTGATGGGGTTTCTCTATGTACAATTATAAGTCGGAGATGGTGCGAAGACATGAAAAAGGCCGTAGAGGGGAAGCTTAATTCCATCCCCAAGGTTTTCTCTGTGGTTCACTGCATTTTGATTGATTACAAAGGGTTTTTTAAAGAAAATGTGGTCAACATTGTTAACGATTATGACCTTTCCTTGAGCTATTTTTTTATTTCTCTTGTCCTTTTATTGGTCGGCTTTTGTTATAAATATTGTCTATTAGTTTGAAACAATGAAATCTTTCTTGATTATGTTTTACTCGGTTGAGTATTGATAGCAACACAAATAGATAGAACACCCAATCCTCTTGACATAATGTTTGTGTAATCCTTTTTATTCTCATAGCAAGATGTCCGCGCTGGGTGAACAGAGGCAGTCATCTACTATCATCTCTACAAGAGGGATTCTTTTGAAGCAATGATACCACACATAATTGCAAAGATCTTTCATTTAGGCATTGCTTTGTTAAAATTGACTGTTCTTGGTGTACAGGAAGTTGAGACATTTGATTTCATAGTCTCAGCAAGTCAACAGTCTTCTCCTACTAGTTCTATGAGGCAGTGTCATTTGGGCTTAATGTAAACATGGAAGAGTTATGTGAATGGTCTAAGAAAAATAGCCACAGGCTTCCCAGATCTTTCCTTACGTTCCCTGGGGGGGGTAGAAGGATTGTCCTTTTTGTCCATTGGAAAGTCCAACAGATATGAAGCCCCATGTCATGGCATGAACTGCAAAAGTCTCACACAGAGGAGCTAGGGGAATCAAAGGGGGCTTGAAGGTCATCATCGAGCCTCAAAGGCACGAAGGCGTATTTATTGCCAAAGCCAAGGAAGATGCTCTCTGCACTTTGAATATGGTTCTTGGGGAAAGTGTGTACGGTGAAAAGAGAGTATATGTTGAGGATGATGGAAACAACTTGAAATACAAAGTTTGGAATCCCTTTTTTCATTCGAAGCTTATTGCAACTATTTTGGGGTGGTGTTGACAATATTTCGATTAAATGAGGTTCTCGTGCATCATATCTTGAAGCTACCTCTGGGGCCACAGTTTCACATGCCTCAGACATAGTAGCCTGTAGGACCAACAGGCATTGTCTATACAATGGAGTTTTCACACAAAGCGACCATGATCTAGTGAAAATTGCAAGGTAAAGAAGTAATGTCATACCCATTATCAAAGATGCTTGACATCCCCAATGCTATGGAATGCTAGTGGGAATGATTGTTGTGATATTTGCAAATGATGCACAACCTGACCAGGCACACATTGTTGCTCTAAATGCTCATTACTTCTTGAAGAATGGGGTTCTTGGGGATTCCCCTCAATGCACCCAACATCCTAAAATTTAGGAACATGGCCCCCACTTTTGTCTCTCTTATTCCGCTCCCCCCACTCCTCTAACATCCACGCCCCCCCCCACTTCCCATGCGCAACTCTCACATTTCTTCCCTCCTCGTGCGGTCAGCAAGGGAAAACATTACCCTCCGGGTCCCCCCCCCCCCCCCCCCCCGCTTTCCCCTCCACGTGCGATCAATCTTAGCCTTGACCACATGCGCAACGAGCCCTCTATTTTTTTGAGACAACAAGAAAGGATCCATACAGGTCATGAGTCCTTGATACAAAATACCATGAGGAATCTATCACTAGAGTGCCAGGACAAAAATATATCTCTCCATTTATTGGGAGGATAGTTCTTAATGACATCTTTGACATTCTGAGGGAGCTTGTTGATAGATAAGAGAATTTTCTGGCCAGAGACAAAAGAGCTTTCCTGAGAGGACACAAGAAGTTCTTCTTCCCACTATTAAAGTGACTTTGATTCCTGCTCAACCAAATGTGCCAAAGGATGTGACCTCTCCATAATTGTCATAATACCAAATCTAGTTTGTTACACCAGACAAGGATAATTTCTTTGAAACCAAGGTGAGGGAGATTCTTGAACTTGAGAATGGGGTCCCAAACCTGTCAGAACTTCTTGGCATGCCAACAGTTTATGAAGAGGTGGGCCAAATCCTCTTCCCTCCTACACATTGCATATTTTCCACTACTTACATTAACCTTCCTTGACCTGCTACCAGTCCAAAGCCCATTATGCAGAATCAGCCATTCCAAGAAGGAATGTTTAATATTCTATGGGAAGGCCCAGATTGCCTTAAATTTGTATCTCCATTGAAGGGCTAACCAATTGCAACTCCATCTAGAATTGAGTTTGTGAACTATGCAGCTGACAAAACCTCTGTTTTGTTTAAAGCACTTCCATATGTCCTTGGAAACATCTTCCAAATGAAGGTTGGAAGTCCTACTCTCCTTCATCTTTGTCTTCAAGATATTCTTCAAATCCAAGATCAGCGATAAACAAGCAAGAGATAAGTCTATTAGTTCCATAATCTGTTCATCAGACAGTAACTCACCTGATTGGAGGAATCAACTCCAGTTTTTGATCTGAAACTTAAAGCATTTATGCTCCTTTATAGCAAGACTTTTGTTGTTCTAAAGAGCTAACCACCCAAGCCAAGGAGACTCTTGGAGAAAGAAGTTGATGTTAGTTTTGAGAACACATTTGGGAGTATAAGAAGCTTTTATCTTCATCCAAGCATTCCAAAACTTGCAAGAAAGAACACTGCCAACAGGACCAAAGATAAGAGGGGAGACCATAATGTCCCACAAATGGTTATTGATCCAAGCTTTATAATTCTTAACATAGAATTTCTGAATGTCTCTTTTGAGAAGCAAGGCCCAAATATGAGTGGATTTAATACATCTTAAAACCCATTTTTCAAAAAGATTTTTAGCCATTTTGACAAGGTTAATGATCCCCAACCCACCCTCTTTTTTGGGAAGACAACATATATTCCAAGCAACATTGGGGATTTTTAAAGCGTGTTCATTACCACCCCAAAGAAACCTTCTAGCCAAAGTTATCACATGTTTCAGTTGAGCTTTGGATGGCATCCAACAGGCTAGGAAGTACACCAAAGAAGGGAGCAAGTAGTGTCTAAGAACAAAGGATCTATGAGACAAAGAGGAGAACACATTATACCACCTAAATACCTTTTTCTTGAATTTGTCATAGACCCTAGCACGTTTTGCATGCTACCGTCTTAGTGTTGAGGGACTATTCTCTTCTTCTTTTGTCTTCTTCTCCTTTTGTTCTTGTTGCTTTCTAATTGATCATATAGAGTCTCCGTGGTTATTAGCATTGTGGCTGCCACATGTCCCTCCTCCTTGACTTCTGTCATCCCTCATAAGGCAGTGGGATGTACGAATTATAAATCCATTGTTCTATTTTGGTTAATGACCTTCGCATGCATGGTAAGAAATTATTGCCATTGTTCAATCTTGATTGGATCCTTGGGAGCCATTTGGTTGTATGAATAAAATTGTAACTCATAGGCAAAAAGACATGCATTCATGTTAGAGCTCACCTTTAAAAATAAATCAGGGTCCTACTCACAAAGTCGTGTAGAGAATGCTTCCTCAAAATTCTTTAGGAAAATGATCAATCTAGAAAAATAGGCCATTAATATGTCTCTATTGGGAGTGATGGATAAAATTCAAAAAAAGGGATTCAATCCCTTAGTTTGAGGGATCTATAATTTGCATGCTTGGAAACTTTCATTACTATCAAAGATCATACTCAAATTTCTACTGGCCATATTTATTGTGAGGTCTAGGATACTAGAATGTACTTGAATGCAATGTTCAGTTATTTGAATCATATAATCTTCAATCAATAAATATCCATATTGTGGACTCAATAGTAGCAGAAAATTGAGCCATTTTTTATTCATTTCCCCCTTCCTTTGACATCCCCATAACTCTAGGTAGGATTGTCGACTTGGATCATGAAAAAAAAAATAGGTTGAGTTGTAATAAATAAGGAGCATCTTGCCAGTGTTTGCATAATGTAGGATTCTTTTCCAAAAATTTCTTTCTCCAAACTAGATAGGATTTGTTGAGTTCATGTGGCATATAGTCAAAGGTATTTAGAATGAAACTGAGATGCATATGCAAGTATTTCTATGTCATCTTTTTAATGTACCTTTGAGTCTATTCTTTCATGATCCTAAAAGGAATGTTGAAGGGTCGCAAAATTTGTTCTATGGCTTTGATTTTAAGCTTTTCTTTGTTCATGCATATGGCCTCTTCATTCTCAAACTCTTGAGTTAACTTGACTACCAAGTCTATCTGTTCCTTTTGATCTAGCGGTGTTGCATATTGTATGTTGGGTAAGTTGGAGATCTCATTATCTTCTCTCCACACAAGTAATGGATCAAGGAGTGGAGAGAGGGGACGTACCTCTCCCTTCACAATATGCTCCATGGAAATGGGCAATACTTGTGGCCCCAATGCGACATCAACTGGTACATTGGAAACATTCAATGCTACTACTTCCAAGGTCAAAACCTATATCAATTGTTCTTGTTTGTGTGCTTTATCCAAGAATGCCCATAATGCTTGCTTAGGTTTGCATTTTTCTTCGTATAAGGCTTCCTATTGATCCACATATTCACTGCATTCTTTTGCATATAATATATTCAACTTCGCCACACTCCTTTTTTAATTCTTTCTCTTGTGCTTTAAACTTCTCTTCAACAGTTGCTCTTAATGCTATCTGTTGGTAAATTTGAGCTTTGCTCTACAACATGTGCTCCTAGACAATTGAGTTCTACAAACTGATTACCAATCAAATCAATAGGTTGATTATAGAGCAATGTATCTATCAATTTCTCACTTCTTTGTCTAAGAGACTTTGACTCTTCCATATATCTTGCGACTTGGGACTCTATCAACCGATATCTCGTCATTATGCGTACCTTTCTTGCTTCTAATATGATGCTTTCATTCTCCATAGATAATTTGTTACACTTGGCAATTAATTCCTTTTGCTCATTCCTCAAAGTAGTGTTTTGGAACATCATTGAATCTACTTATTTAACGATGTCAACCATGTCATTCTTGAGCTTCTCTTGTTGGATCTTCAATTGATACACTTCTCTAGATAACTCTATATTAGTTTCTCCATACTCTAGTAGGTCTACATTTGCTTCTTTAAAACTCTTGTATGCTTTCATCATCATTATATGAGTGCCCATTGCTCCTTTCATCATCATCCTTACGACTAGCTTCAATTGGTTGACATATCCGTTCAACCAAGTAGAGATAGGAATGGAAGGTGGTTCACTTGTCCCTATTTGATTTCCTATTATGGTGTGCAGCATTTTGTTGAATGGATGCTTGAACTTTGAGGTCACATCTAGCTGAGACATTGATGTGATAGTGGTACTTACTTGGACTATGTCTAGAAAGTGACTTCTACTTTTTTCTTTGGTGGAAATTAGTTGTTTAGCTTCATTGATTGCACTTACTTTGGCAGTTACATTGATGGGAAATGGTAATTCATCCCTCTCTTCTAATGATTCTTCATATGTGGCTTCCTCTAAAGTATCTACATATATTGTTGATCTTGAAGTAGGCTGATTGATCCAAATAATGAAATCCATGCATGGTCCTAGAGACCAAACAAGCGACTCTTCCATAGGTACAGCTTGTTGTTCTTCTTCAATGGTCTACTGAAGCTCTTGTTGAGGCTCTTCTTGAAAATCTTATACTTGATTTAACTCGCCCCACATTCCATCATCATTTGGAATAGCATTAACAATGTGTTTGTAAGGAATCAACACTTTCATCTACCTTAGTACCAAAATAAGAGCTTGATTCTTCATCCTCAAACACTTGTTCTTCATATCATACCAATATTCACACTTTCTTCCCCACATGTCTCCTTTCACTTAGCATGCTTGACTATCAGTAGTGATGTCTGTGTCCATTTAAATTGGCATGACCCTGAGTATACATATATGTGCTATGTAGGGTGACTTCCAAATCTTCTCGTGTTACAAGTGGTGGTTGAGCTAATGTGGATGTAGGTGGTTGATGTGTCCTTTTATCTATTCTAAACCGATTCCACTCTTCATACTTTTTAGCTCTCTTAGCTCCTCTCATTTGAGGTGTTGCACTTGTATTTGTCATTGGCATACTACCTTTTTTCTTTCGTTTTGGAGCATTGAATCCTTTAATATGAAGTGCCATGTCATTAAAGGTGGGTGTCAGCATTAATTTCCTTCTTGCATGTAGAGCGGGAGGAAGGTGCTTGATGTGAAACAACAAAACTACGAAGCACTAACTACCTCGCAATACCACCATGGCAAGAGAGAGCATGTATCCACCCATCCAACTCCACCCATATATATACATCTAGGCCAAGGGGGTGCATGTCCTTGGGTTTGGCCAAGTTTCCAACCAAGTAACCCTCATGTGGAAACTTTCCCAAGGATCATCACATGCCTTCTAATTTCCCAAGGTCTATCACATGCCTTCTAAATCAAGTGAGGATTCTTCTCTCACGTACACCCAAGGTGGCTCCTAGAGATGCTTCTCCCAAGACTAAGGTTCCCACACCTTAGGATAAATCAATCCTAAGGTTCCAACCATTCAATTGGGAGCTCATATGAATGAATACCCCAAGGGTTAAAACCAAGGGTTTCACCCAAAGGCTCAAGGCATGTTCCAAGGGTAATTCAAGGGCTAGATCAAGGTAAATATACATCATATTCTAACCTTTAGAATCCTTATATTTCAACCTTCTGAACCCATGAATTATACAACATTATTCCCCGCTTTAACATTTTCATCCTCAAAAATGTGTGTATTTGTAGTATGTGGAGTGTTCCCCCGTGCACCATGATCTATACTCTGAGCATGGTCATCTCTCTCTTTAGATTCATTTCTTGTAATCAGATAAGGGCTACTACTTATCTCAATTTAAAAGGAAAGGAATCAAAATCCCTGCCCAAAACATTTTCAACTCAATCCAATTGAATATATATCTATGGACTAGTGAATTGGGGGAACTTTGCTAGTGGTCTTAGATTATTAGTTTCCCTTTGGAACTTTCACAAACCTCGAGATCCATAAAATATTACATTTTCTAGTTTCCTAAAAATGTATAATTCTTAAGAGTATGTAATGCAGATCCTATCTCTATCTTAAAAGGGTCAAAAACTAGATTCATCTTCCACTTTCAAAAGAAAGGAGATGAATCTTTAGATGTTCTTAACTTAGTCTTTCATAAACCCTTTTTAAATACAAATATACTTTTTTTTTTTTGGTAGGACTTAGCTAAAGGTATGAACTTTGCAAAGTGGGTTTATTGCGTCCCTCTCAAAACATGCTCTATAAACTGAGGAGAAAATTCTATCTTTTCATTCGTTGTCGACTTAGGAGGACTTATATTAGTCATCTAGCTTTCTTGAAACATAATGTTCAAGAATTTTGAATGATAGATAATATACCCAAATTTGAAAGTTCATTCCTACTAGTGGATCCTTGCCTTGATCGTCCTTAATTTTCCTTAGATTAATCCTTAGAAATATCTTTGTTCTTGCACAATTGAATCCTTTTGGAAAATCTCTAAGCTTCAAGACTTTATGATCCAATCACTAAAATAATTTCTTTAGTAATCAGAATTAGTCGGTAGAGCTTTTGTCTATGTCTCAACCCGATTCTTTGTTCATCTTAGCTTTGCAGGTTCTTCCAAAGAGAATCAATACTAAATATCTTGAACTGACTTTGGCTTGTGACTTAGATAGTTATGTATACTAATCTCAGAGGTCACCAAAGTTTTGCGAAGAGGAACAAATTACTTTTTACTTTAACAATTCCTTCAAATTCTCAAACTAATTGAGGAACAATAATCCATCTGAATGTTTGAGATTCCTCTAAACATAGCCAATCAAAGCCCCTACTCACTAGTAGTAGATTGATGTCCCTACATGCTTTGATTTTGGGTCAATCTCTTTTTCCTTTTGCTTTGTCTTGAAGTGGTTGTAATCTTAAGCTTAGGCCACTCAATGGTTTCTAATCCTTGTGTTTGCTTCTTATAGTTTTTAGGTATCCACTTACATATGCTTTTAGGGTAAGCAATGCCCCCCTCACTCTAGCACAATGGGAAGTACCAACGCGAGGAGCTTCACCTCATAATTGTCAATCCGTAGAGAGGTTAGGTTGATATGAAGATCAAGAGCAAATGAGGTGTATGAAGAAGATGGTGAGAAATGCAAGAGCATACACACACATGCATACACACACACAAGGAAAGTCGCAATGGAGATCAATGGAAGGCAAGAAAAGAACTCATAATCATATTCATCATCATCATATATTTACAATAGCTCTTCTAGCTCTAGCTCATAGGTTCATTCATAAACTAAAAACAACCTCAAAATGAGCTATCTAGCTCTTTTTATAGTTTTTGCCTAGTTTTGACCAGTTTCACATCTAGTGACTGGCATAGTTAAAAAATAGGTTCTACCTCTAATTTGAACTAACTAATGGCTTCCAAAAATTACAAAAATTAGTGTGAGTGTTCTACCTAGACCGCCAAGCTTGAGGACTCCTCGGCTTGCACAAAATTGAGTCGCTTCCATGATAATTGGATGTATATACATATAATACATTGGTTTAGTGATAAAAATCATTGTTGTCATGATGAAATCTTCTGAGTAGTTTTAAGTGCTTCCTCTTCTTCTATGATGAGAACTAGTACTCGACCCTTTTCCATGAACACCCCCCTCCTCCATGTTTATGTCTTCCTTGACAGAACCTGACTTAGCATGAGTAATGTAGTTTGTGAACGGGTCTGTTGCCAAGGTGTGTCCAGTGATGCAAAGTCCCTGAATAAGATCACATTCAAGCTTCTCCCAATCAATGGGCTGGGGTTCATCTGGAGGTGGGCGCATATAATGTTCTGAATACATGATTCGTTCACAAGCAAACAAGTGTAGCAAATGCGTTGGATGATGGATAAACACTTCTGAGTGATATTCCCAGAAGCCAGTGGTGAACATTTCTTCAAACATCTTCTTGCAGCAGGCGGGCATATACTTCAATCTATAGTGCCAAGCATAGCATACCTTGAGAGACGGTGTCGTGCTCATGTGGTAACAAGGTCCAAGTTCCCATATTCAAAGCCTCGTGTATTTACAGTGGGAGCCTTGACGCATCGAAAGGTCTTGAATACAATTTGCATCATATCAAAAATCTTTACAGTCATTTGAGCAACAATATCTATCATTTTGTGTAAACGAGGCAACCAATGACGATGGTGGCCATCATATAGCCGACAGTCAAAGTATTATTCGTTGGAGGCATGAGATAGGGATAATTAAGCCAATCCTTGCATTGAGATTATTCTAGACCTTAATAGCAAATACCTTCCAAGTACATCTGCGTGGAACTTGTCCATAACGTGGGTTTTACTTCAAGTCTGTTGGAGTGCACATCCATGTATGCATCATTTTTTGGTACTTTTGTAGTAGGTCTGCACGCCAGGTGGGTTGATAGATGTGGCCTCGCTCTGCTTTTGGAGGAACATCCTCGGGCTCGAATTGTGTAGCGTGGATGGGGTGCTTCTTAGTCTCTTTCTCCACTTGAAAATTATACTCCTCTAGCAAAAGGAAATATGGCTTATACTGCAATTCACTAGACATTATATGTCTGTGGGGGGCGATAGTGGCAAAATAAGGCGACTTCAAAATAACTTCTTCAAGATTTTCCATCGCATGAAGTTGCACATCTACACGAGCAGAGTGTGTCTTACCCAAATCTTCGATGGTCTTTAACCAAGTTGGTGGTGGTAGTTTGTAAGTGTCCTATCCTTCAGGGGATGAGTGGCTACCAACAACCAGTAAAGGTACATATTCTTCTTTGAATGCTTCCTCGACAAGGATAGGTATCATTTCTTCTGGTTCCGGTAGATCAAGTGGTGACTTTGGTCGAGGGGGTTTGGTCATATTCGATACTTGAGTCTGTAACTCTTGTACTTTCATACGTAGCATGTTCAATTCTTCCAAGAGAGCCGATGGTGCCACTTCCTGTACGATAGTGGGTCCCAAAGAGTCTTTAAGCAACAAAGTTTTATTAGTTTCCCTGAGGGATTGGCATTGTTTATGTAAAGGGTCATAGTCCTCAAGCACATGTGCATGGTATTCCAATAGTATCTGCATCGATTCCGGGGGGGGGGGGGGAATAGTTTGAAAGCAAGACAGACTTAGTGGAGTATCCGGATTGTCCAATGTAGCTTCAAAATTCTCATGATCCTGTTGTTGCAGACGTTGATTTTCCTCCTTTGCAACGTTGAGGTGTCGACAAAGAAGCGCCATATTGAGTGATAGTTGGGCATTTTGCATCAAGTGAATGTCTAATTGTGATTTAGCTTCTTTCACACATTCCTGTATCTGAGCTTGAAGATTTTGTGGCTATGTCTGATATTCGGTTTCCAAGTTTTGATATTTTTGTTTAAGCTCCTTATTCTGTAGGGTGAGTGCATCTAAACGTACATGTAATTCTTGTGTAGTCCGTTGTAGGGCAGAATGTTGTTGTTCGAGTGATGAATATTCAACATTAATTTGTCGCATACATTGTATCATTTGCTGGAGAGGAGCATCAACAATGGATGACGAAGAAGATGCAGGGGTGGGGAATGTGACATGCGGGGTGGTGTGTAATGCATTGGGAGTGGGAATAGGGTTAGGTATAGTGGATGCAGTGGCGAGTGATGGGAGTGACGTGCGAATAGGTGATGTGTGTTATGTGGTATGTGGTGTGGTGGATGCATGTAATTGTGCGTCTGTTGAATCGATGGGTGAGATATCCATGTCACTAGTGGAACTTTCAGTGATTGCCACATGAAAAAGTGATGTTGGTGCTATGGTGCATGGTGATGGGTGCAATTGTGTTGTGAGACGTGAGTGAGGAGGTGTGTTGGGTGGAACTTCTTGCGAGGGTCTCACAAAAGGAAAAGGTGGAGATCGGGGTTGCAAAAAGGATGTGAAAGAAGTACAGAAAGAGGTTGGTTCTGTGGAGACAGGAAAGGAGTATAATGGATTAGTTGTATAGGAGGGAAAGTGAGGATGATGGGTGGAGTCATAATAGATGGAATGGAAACTGAAGGAGTTTGAGTAGTAGTCAGGATGGGGCTAGATTCGGGGGCCAAACAAAAATGGGGGACGGAATGCGAACCTCAAGCCTATCTACGACATCAGGGGAGGTTGGGGTTGGGAACGCGTGAGAGGGGAGGGTTTCGCTAAGGGTATATACAGGGGAAGTGTCTTCCTCGGTCAAGTCGATTGTGGAGGATCCCACAGGGGGTGCTGATGTGATGGGACCAGTGGGAACACGAATGTATGTACCTAGGCATTTGAGAATGCGAACCCGTCGAGGGTCAAACTTTGGTAAGGGCTTTCGTAACAAAAAGTGTAACGCTTCAGGCATGCCAATAGATTTTACTAACTCTTGCATAGCCGAGATAAAAGTCTCCTCAAAGCCTCCACTGACCAAATCCTGTTGTAAGATGGTTGCGCTTTGTTCTTCTGTTAATCTGGTTTGTGCCCAAACTTTATGCATGTTATTGTAGAGCCATCAAATGGCGATGGTGTAAGTTGTTGCCTCGGTCGTTTCTTCTTCGTACGTGCTAGCTTCTCCTGAAATTTCAGCATGTGCTTCTGATTGGTGTACTTCTTCCTCGCTAGCTTCAGTATCAGTGTCGCTTTCATCAGACAGAGTGCGGTCGTCATCTTCCTCATCAAAATCAGCATTCGCACCCTCTGATGGTGTAGTGGGGTAAGCGGGGCACTTAGGACATTCGTCACATAGTCGTCGGACATCTTTTTCCATAGACGGGCAATACACACCTGACCTTTTTAAGTTTGATAGTGTTGCTTGTCTAGAATGGTGTTGCTTCAATGCACCTACATGTGCTAATTGCAACCAATTGTCATACTCCTGTTCTTCTACATAACAAGCAAGGATGTTGCAATGATCTTGCTTATAAATACTTCCTACGAGAAGTTGATATCTCTACGCTCTCACTACCTCTTTCTCTTGGGTTTTTACTTGAGGGTTCTTAGGTCCATATGTCAATACTGGGACTAGTGGCTTGGCCCATTCTGAGATAATCTCAACATTGAAAAGATATGCATGTGGAAGCTATTTGCTACCCCTGTGGTCACTTCTCTTGATGTTATCCTAGAGAGATGGTCTCCTCTCAAGTGTGTTCTCCCCTTTTTGACTATGACTTCAAAATCATATTCCATCAAGAGTAAAAACCAAGGTATTAATCTACCAGTGTCACATGGTTTGTTGACCAAGTACAAAAGAGCTTGGTGGTCAGTAAAGAATTTAAATTTATTTTCGAATAAATAATGGTGAAACTTCTTCACTGCATAAACCATTCCTAGTCCTTCTCTCTTTGTAGTCGTGTAATTTCTCTCTGCCGCATTCAACTGCCTACTCGCATATGCAATTGGTAAATCTATGTTTCCCTTCCCGTGGTTTGTGCCAACACACATCCTATGGTGTGATTAGAGGCATCTACGTGTACATGAAAACGTTTGTTCCAATCAAGTACCGTTAGAAAAGGTGCAGAACACAATCTTCGTTTAACCTCACTAAAGAAACTCTCGCATTCTTTTTTCCACTCAAAATTGGTTAGCAGGTTGTAGAGTGGTTTAGCAATGATATAATACATATGTACGAATCGTCGATAATAACTGCAATGGCCCATAAATGCCTATACTTCTTTGATGTCCTTTGGCGTAGGTAATTCATTGATTAATTGTACCTAATCTTCATCCGTTGAAATTCCATTTTTTGAGACTATATGGCCGAGTATCTTACCTTGTCTAACCATAAAGACACACTTTTCTAGGTTTAAACAGACTTGATATTCCCTACACTTTTCGAAGATGCGTTCAGCTCAGAGATATGTTGTGGTCTAAGTACTGAGTGAGCACACAGGTCATCCACATACACTTTTGGGTTCTTTCTTAAAAACTCTTTGAACACATGGCACATCAACATTTGGAAATTTGCACGTGTGTTCGTGAGCCCAAAAGGCATTACGCGAAACGCAAAGATACCCCACTCAGTGGAAAATGCCATCTTGTGTTGGTCCTCGAGGGCAATGGCAACTTGGTTATAGCCTAAGAATCCGTCAAGGAAACTGTACACTTCCTTGCCTGCGACTCTTTCCAATAGGTGGTCTGTAATGGGTAGAGGATAACTATCCCTAATTGTGGCAGCATTGACCTTCTTTAAGTTTATGCACACTCTCAGCTTACCGTTCTTCTTTGGCATGACTACGATGGGTGAAACCCATTCGGTGTGTTCTATTTCGTAAATAAATGTGGCTTCTATGAGTCTGTCGATTTCTTCTTTGATTTTTAATGCATAATTGTCATTATACGTATAGGGCTTTCGCCTCTACCTTTGTACATAATGGGCAAATAAGTGTTACCTTCTTCTCCTTCACTTGCATCGCCCACTTTATCTAGGGGTATCTCAGGCACCTTTCCTCGTGCACTTGGTCTGGAGGAAGTTGTGGCTATTTTTGGGAACTGGTTTGCTACATGTTTCCATAGTTTAGGTTTGACCTTCAACAACTCATCCAAAGTTAAATGGCATTGCACTTTCGTGTTCCTAATAGCTTCTGTGTTCCTAGAAAGAACTGAGTTATCTCCCCTTACTCAAATAGTGGGGGCTTTCACTTGAATTGAACAGTCTTCCCAAGGGCTCCTAAAGTGAGGTAACTCTTGCAACAAGTTAGATTCAAGACTAGTGTGCTCATTTGGCCAATCATCCACTAGATCTCCGTAGATAGATGGGATGTCTGTAGGGAACTGTTCTCTTGAGTCATCAATCTCAAGTATGGGTGGTCGAGATTCTTGTTCTTGTCTCCATCTTTCTTCTTAAATCTCTTTCAAGATGGCATGTGAATCCATATAACTCATGTGATGATTTTCTAAATCTGACCTAGCCCATTCAATTAGAGTGGACTTCAAGGGTTCCGTTCGGTGAGTTTGTGTGCTAGAGCTGACTCTCATAGGTTAGATATAACTTGCCCTAGTTTCTCTAGGAGTCCTTGAAAATGTAACTCAAGTCTGGCCATAATTTCCCAATTGAGGTTTTATGATGCCTCAAACATTGCCTGGGCTAATTCCACCATTTTCATGCACCATTTGGTTCTCTCGATTTCTAAGTCAGCTCGAGGGTAATTCTTGCTAGACTCTCCTACTTGGGGTCCTTCTTGTATTCTTGCTTGATAGGCTTTGAACATCATATCAAGGTTTTTTGGGGTGGGATCTGCTAGTACTGATCCTGGTTTAGAGGGGATTATTCGTGGTTCAGCCTCCTGTGATGTCATTTCTAAGATTTTAGTTTTGGTTTCCCTTAGGATTTCCTCTAACTCATTGATTTTCTTACCCCATTTCCTCTTGTGTTGCTCGTGTGACTCTTTCCAAGTTCTAATTTTCTTTGTTATTGATTCTCCTACCTCACTAGCTTCAGCTATTTTTCTTGGGTTTTCTGGTTGTGTTTGCCTCCATGCTTGGGCTCTAGTAACTGCTTGGATGGGTATGTATTGAGGTATAGAACCTTCGGAATGTTGCACTATGCCTATTACATTGATGGGTGTTAGTTTTGTAGAGGTGTTCGTAGGGTTCTTTGGGCAATCTCTTATGAAGCGATCCTTTCGGCATTCAGGGCAAAAGCCTTGAATATTGAAGTATTGCAACTATGCTGCAGTTACTGCATGTGGATAATCTGATATGAAGTGGTCTCCTAGGCACTTAAAACATGGTCCTTTGGGTGCTTGTGGTCTTAGTTGTCTTGGGTTGGGGTTTGTGTACATGACCTGAGCATAATCTGGTTCCCAGTTTTTCTCATACATAGGGGTCGCATAGTAAGGGTCTAAGTTTTCCGGTGACTCCGTATAGTACGATCATGGGCTATCCACATGAGTGGAGTCAAAATTTTTTGCATTAGGGTCATTTTCTGTGATCAAAGGGGTCGTGGGTACTAAGGCCATGTGGGAGTTCTCCTCTAGTGTAGCATACTTTACCGAAACTACATTAGCAGGGGATGGAGGTTGTTGTCCTAGGACATGTTGCGGTCTTGGTTGTGCCTGATATGGAGCCTAATACTGAGGGGGGGCTCGATAATATTGTTCTGGCTGGTACTACCCTTGGTATCTACCTGGTTGATATTGTTGAGGGTAGTTTTGTCTAACCACTTGTTTGTTATATGGACAATTCTGAGCAGTGTGGTTTGTGTACCTTCGCTCTATAGTACAATACACTCTGTTAGAGTTTCCTATGGGTTGCATTGCATGCAGATGCACATTTGCCATATGGTTGACTCCACAAGTAGAACACCTTCGAGGGGAGGCTAATTTGATGCCTTGTTTGCTAGAAACTCCCAAATTTTTGGCCACTTGTTTCGCTACATCCTCAATTGAATTGGAATGTCTAGATGAAGTGTTTGTAATGCTATCCGAATCTTTGCGAACCTTAGGAAGTTCTAGCTCGTCTCCTAGGTTATCTTCTATGTCTACACAAATTTGTAAACATTGATCCAAGGTTCTTGGCTCCTTCAAGAAGATGTATGATCTCAACTTAGCACTTAGAAGGCCATCTATGAACAAAGCTATCAACTTAGTTGGAGTGGGTACTTCCAAAGGGCGACATCTTTCTATGTACTGTCTAAATCTTTGACCGGCCATCCTCACAGTCTCTTGCGGGGTTTGTTTGAATGTGTGTATTAAAGAAGAAGTGTTGTGTCTGATTCCACTCTTGGAAAATTCTGTAATGAAGGACTCCATCATATGGTGGATGTCTCTAAATTGGTGTTGGTGCAATGGTCGGAACCAATCCAACGCATCACCCTTTAGAGTGATTCCAAAGGCATTAAAGGGTGTAAACATGTCTTCCACTTGTTCAGCTTGAAGCACTTGCTTGAATTCTGCTACGTGCTCATAGGGATCTCCCGATCCATCAAAACAATTCTTCATAGCCTTCACTAATTGAGTAGGCCTAAAGGCTCTAGGGTGGTCTCTTGGTCCAGGTAGGGGAAAACCGTCCCAACCCCTATGAGTCCTATAATCCCTAAGAGGTTCTCTTTCAACCCTTCCACTTTCGGTGGGAATCCTCTCCCTTCCTACACGATGGATGAAACAACTCTCTGCTTCTTCTTTGTTCTTCTCTCTATGTCCTTGAGATGGGCCATCACCCGAACTATCCTTAGGTGCTTGGGATTTCACTAGAGGGAAAACTAACTCTCCTCTCCGTGTATACACATGTCTTCCATGTTCTGTGACCTTGTACATTCGTTCTGAGGTGTCATCTAAGTACACTATCTTTCCTAGAATCTCTGGGTCTTTTAGTTCATAAATCCTGTTTGATCCTTCCACCGTGGGTTGTTCTGGCCTATATCTCAAAAAGGCTTCGTCAATCTCCTTATTCCAGAACAATTATATATTCCTATTGTCATGGGGCATCCACTTAGGCATTATCACCCTTGTTAGTTGGGATTTTCCTCTTGGTGTTTTGGGTTCCTCAATCCATTTACCATGTCCTTCCGCCTCTATATCTGCATTCTCCACCATCTCTCCTAGGTCATTGGTTGAGTTTGCCCTAATTGCGACGACATACATGCTCCCTTCCTTGTCTGTGTAGACCTCCTCTTCAAAATTAACGGCTAGATGTTCTAATCCCATAGTTTGATCGGGATTATATAATTGAATTATTGACCTATGAAGGCCATCCTCATATACCATGGCACCCAATCTATTTGTACAAATATACACCAATTGAGTTTTGTAGGGTCCCTCCGTCTTTTCTAGGTGAGCTACATTAAATGGTACTATTGGTCTACTGGTGTTGAAAGAGATATCCGAGCCACTTGTATCCGAGCTAACCTCGTATGGGTAGCTACCTAGGTATTATGCCCACGATCGTGCTGTAGTTATTATGCTAGCCTCGGAAGATCGGACACTCCGTTTATCACTTTTCCCTAAGTATTTTCCAGACCTCAGGTTCATTAATCCTAATCTCACCTTGTCATGCTTACCCCTTTACTTCAGTCAATCACTTAGGTCTTTTTGAATTTTCTTTAGAGTTTCTTGTCTTGTTTACCATTGTCACAAGGAATCGTTTTAATACGTTTTGATTTTAATTCATTTGAGTGTCACGTATTCAATTCACGAAAATTCCTTTAGGCTTGGTCCCTTCACCCACTTACGTCTTCTCTCGTCAGCTACTTACCACTCAATGATCTAAGGTGATACCTGATTACACTAGGAGTCCTAAGTCACTCCGTTGATCACAATATAATTATACTGAAAGAAATCGTCAATAATTCAAGAAAATAGAGACTTAATAAGCAATTGTTTTGACTTTGCTCGAGAACTCGGGGTACTTGCCCACTTCTTCCTTTGCTCTATGCCACACACAAGAGTTCACAATTAATGTCCCAAAAATTTGGCCCAAAAAATGTGAAAATTTTTTACAATAACCCTAATTTTGCATTTGGTCTGATAGTCACGATGATCAGTCACAATCACGATGATCATTCATAGTCACGGTGGTGTGACTCCCACGATGGTCAGAAGTCACAATAATCAAGGCTTATGACGATCAATGACAGTCCCGACTATCAAGTCACAACGATCGCTCAGGATCGCGACTATCAAGTCATGACGATCACTCAGGATCACGACTATCAAGCCACGATGATCAACCCACAATGATGAGTCACAGTCGCAACTGTCTAGTCAGGACGATCAAGCCCCACAATGATCAGTGAGGATCGCGATTGTCAAGCACACGATGGTGGTCAAGACTTACAATGATCAGGCACAATCGCGATGATCAAGCCACGACATCCAATCACGATCACAATTGTCAACTATCGTTGCGATGATGAGTCATCGTCGCAATGGTGAGAAGCAATCTTGATGGCGTGTGAGCCAATGGCCACGACGGTCAGTGATCATCGTGATGGTCAGACAGAGTCACAATGATGTGTCATCATTGCGATGGTTAGAAAATCATATAATTTCACAAAATCATGCATGGTGCAAGCGCTTACCTAGGCTCCTCCTTCATACAAAACATTTGCACAAACTCCTACCTTTCTTGACAATCGTGATGGTCAGCTTCAACGGCAATTTTTTGAGAAAAAATGGAGTTTTTACCTGTGTTTCTAGCAAATATGTGGTGTCCAGAGGCTACCCTGCAAGATTAGTGCACCAGAAAACACAACCATACGCCTACAAAATCTCTCTCTCACTCTCTCACACAGGCAAATGAGAAAAAGAGAAGAGAAAGGGGGAATATGACTGATTTTTTGTGATTTTTTGGAGTTTGAGATAATGATGGGAGTGATACTAGAAGAATAGAGGAGTAAGTGTGTGTAAAAACTAACTAAAAACCACAAAACAACAAAGAAATTTTACCTTCCAATGATTTTCTCCAATACACTTACCATCACACGCTCAACCTAGAGCTCGTTCCCAGCAATGGCGCCAAATTTGGAGTCATTCTAGCACAATGGGAAGTACCAAGGCGAGGAGCTTCACCTTGTAATTGGCAATCCATAGAGAGGTTAGGCTGATATGAAGATCAAGAGCGAATGAGGTGTATGAAGAAGATGGTGAGAAATGCAAGAGCTTACACACACATGCATACACACATGCAAGGAAAGTCGCAATGGAGATCAATGGAAGGCAAGAAAAGAACTCATAATCATATTCATCATCATCTAGTTACAATATCTCTTCTAGCTCTAGCTCATAGGTTCATTCATAAACTAACAACCTCAAAATGAGCTCTCTAGCTCTTTTTATAGTTTTTGCCTAGTTTTGACTGGTTTCACATCTAGTGACCAGCATAGTTAAAAAATAGGTTCTACCTCTAATTTGAACTAACTAATGGCTTACAAAAATTACAAAAATTGGTGTGAGTGTTCTACCTAGAGTCCTCAAGCTCGAGGACTCCTCGGCTTGCACAAAATGGATTCACTTCCATGATAATTGGATGTATATACATATAATACATTGGTTTAGTGATAAAAATCATTGTTGTCATGATGAAATCTTCTAAGTAGTTTTAAGTGCTTCCTCTTCTTCTATGACGAGAACTAGTACTCGATCCTTTGCCTTGAATAGCAATGTCCCCCTTTATTTAGAAATATTTTTATAGAGAAGCTCCATTGGGACGTCATTGTACTTACTCTTAAGCTTTAGGGTGAATGTCACTTAGATCTCTTTGTTTTTCTCCTTACAAAGTTTCTTAATGCTCTAATCTTCCCTCACTTAGCCAATAGGCTGAGAGACAATGTCCTCGTCTATCAAAACAGTTATTCAATGCCTTACTTTCTAATGTCTTTCAGGATGTACCCAAACCTATGGATATATCTCTTAGCTTATGTCTCTACCTAAAGCATCACTAAACCCAAGCTTATCTTCCTTGTGATTATGGTGATCCTCTACTCCCAGTGCTTGCACTAAGCACCTATGAGGTCCTTATTACATAAATGCCACAACCCTCCTTTCTTTGGCTTCCCTCCATAGGGCTTACACTCACTGATGTCCCTTTATGTATTCATGTGATTCCTCTTAATCTCCTCACAGTTCCACCGTTGTTTCTCTAATAGCCTAGTAAAGGAAGCAACTCGCCGCCCCCCCCCCCCCACTTAATGTTCCTAGGCTCCCACACCTATAACAGAACACCAATGCCCTGAACGTATCTATGAGAGGGGAACATTGCATATTGCCATTGTGACTTAACTTAGCTCTCAATC
Source organism: Ceratopteris richardii (assembly GCA_020310875.1). Taxonomy (NCBI): domain Eukaryota; kingdom Viridiplantae; phylum Streptophyta; class Polypodiopsida; order Polypodiales; family Pteridaceae; genus Ceratopteris; species Ceratopteris richardii. Next base: position 60,024,133 of record CM035415.1, read on the forward strand.
TGAATGACATGAAAGCCCACATTCTTTTTGAATCTTGGGATTTTATCAAGATGTTGTCGTTGGGCCATCTAAGATCCTCAAGGTGAGGGGAGTCATGCCCAATAAGAAGGCAAGTCATCAAGCCCTCCCAAGCATTGAATCCACTTTGCATCAAGCACCATCCTTCATGGTCCACTCTCCTAGCCGCATCGATGTCCTCAAATCTAATCCATTGGCATGTTTATTGATTCCGTAGGTGCTTCCACAAACAGAAACCTTTGTTCCAAAGCTTCCTAGCTTTTTGGAGGTTCCAAGGCTCAACACCTCTGATGCCCTTGATATGGAACTAAATCAAATCATTTTGTCTAATACCAGCTACGGGATTCATCCTATAGGGGAGAACAAAAAAGTGAGAACATCTAGACACTTCCACCCAGGAAGGTCCACAAGCCTAAGTGCTCTTGTTTCTAAAAATCAATTTTGCCCAAGAGGCATCCCTATTCCTCCAAGCTTTAATTAACCATTTGGCTGCCAGTTTATTCGCCATTCCTTCGATGTCTAGAATACCCAAAACATATTGATCTTTTTGGCTTATGCAAGTAGCCCATTTAAGTTTGGGAACACCCCTTCTATTAGGGGCTCTTGTGCATAGAAAGCTTCTGCAAATTCTTTCCTATTTGAAAATCTCTTGGACCTTGTCTCTAGCAAGAGAGAAAATAAATAATCAAAGAAAGAAGGAATGTGTTAACCACCATAGCTCACCCCCCAAGTTGATATGCATACCTTTCCAGTATGTAAAATTGTTGTGGAGCTTAGAGAGAGACCAATTCCATCGTTGACCCATCAAAACACCGAATCCCATCTGAATATCTAACAAGCAGAAGCTTTGTCACCTCAAGATCAACTGACAACCATGGTCAACCAAAATTTGAGGTGGATGGCCAATAATAGCCTTGAAAGCAGTTTTAGAGTGGTTTATTTTGGATCTTGATGCCTCACAAAATGTATTTTAGGCAACACCAAAAGGTGTCAATGGTGGCTAGATCATTATGCACAAAATCATTCGTGTCATCAGCAAAGATTCTCATGATCATCTGGTCTTGATTGAGGGGAAGTAAGAGGCCTCAAATAAGACCTAAATGTGCAACATGTTTAACAAGGCAGCTGAGACCATCAACAGTTATCGCAAAGAGAAGATGGGCCAAGGGGCATCCTTGCTTGATAGAACATTTTAATTGGACACATTACCCAACAATGTTGAGATCATCTTAATGAATTTCTTATCATAGCCCATGTCTTTCTTGAGTAAACTCTTCATTAAAATCTAGACCTTCCCAAAAATTAATTATAGCGTTAAGGATGGACCTCGCCTTGATGAACCCTTTTTTATCCTCACTAAACCAGTTTTTTAAGTGACGAGCAATTCTATTAGCAATAACTTTAGCAAGGATCTTGTAACTTGTTTGTAACATTGTAATTGGACACCTATTTTCAATCCTATTCTTTTGCCCCTTTTTTGAAAAATCTTGATAACACGTTCATTGAGACAATTGGGCAGTGCACCAAAAGAGGCGGCCTATTGCCACACAAGACGTAATGGAGTAGTCACCACATGCGAAGGTCTTGAAGAACTTATTGGTGAGGCCATCTAGCCCCGGGCTTTTGCCATTAGGAAGCGAATCAATAACTTCAAGAATCTCATCTTCCAAAATGGAGTTTCAAGAAGAGGCTTCATATTCTGTGGTATTCTTTTGGTTCTGACTCTAGAGATGGCTGCCATGCAATCACGCATGTGAGGAGAAAGAGGCATGGAAACCCCAGAAAGCTAGGTATAGTGATCGACAATAAACAAATTTTTTTCTCCCTCTGTCTTCCACTCAACCCTATTGATGTCCATCATGAAATGGATTGCTTCCTTGGATTTTTTCTTCTTGAGGAGGCCAAACATCTCTTTAGTAGGTTTTTTTGCCCTTCCTGCCCACCAATCTTTAAAGAATACCTGTAGATTTTTTCTTTGAATTTCTTCTTCATAACTCAGCATGCATCTAATTTTCTAGAGCCCTGACTGGTATTGAGAGTGGCCTATGTTTACTTTTTCCTCAAGATGCCTCAGCCTTTGATAAAGATTTTCCATTCTAGCATGAAGAATGTTTTGAAGATTCTTCTAAGTCCTAACCAAGATGTGTCATGTCTTCAAGATTGCCATTCTTCAGCACTTGGGCTCCGAGCAGCGGGTGGCAAAGGCCCAATTCCAAGTAGCAATAATCTCTTGCTAGACTGAGGGGAAACATAAGGTTGTCTGATTGGCATGAAATGAAGGGGCTTTCTTGAGATTCATGATTGGGCTTGAAGGAAAGAACAATTGGCTAGTGACAAGAGGCAACAAGGTCCACACACTAGGAGATGGAGGGGGGCCCATATATTGATTATATTCTATGCAATATAGCTCCTGTTAAGTCTAGCTTTCCTTAGGTCTACTCTAGACTAGAGGTTCGATCAAGAGAAACCAATCTCGTCTTTGATCTCCACTATATCAAAGAGGAGTTTGATTTGGTCCAAGATATCCCTCTCATGACCATCAATCACCCTTCCTCTATTCCTCCATCTGTCTGAAAGAGCCTCGAACGTATTAAAGTGCCCACAAAGAATGATGTTGATGGGTAGAGAGTTCAACAATTGCCAAGTGACAATTCTTTTTCAATCGATATTGGGAGCATACATGGAGACAATGGTGAACTGTAGAGGACCCCCAAAGGATGCACCAATCCATCAATGGTTTTGATCCACTCAGGAATCCACAAGCCTAGTGTACCAAATGCTATTAATGATGATATTCAAGCCTCCATTTCCCTGAAGGTCCACCTCATCTGCCATTTAATTCCACTTTCATCTTACGCAAATCTCTGTGCAATCCTACAAAGAGAGCTATTACCGGTGCACCACTTGTCTATCAAGTCCTCTCAAAAGCTAGTGTAACCTCCCTTTTTTTGTTATTGCTCTTGTTTTCCAACACAAATACATTGAGAGTTATACAAAGATCATGTCAGGTTGGGTATTCAAAAAAGAAATAAGGCATCATCTCTTTTTCTATCACCAATTTCCTTTGGTTTAGTCGAAATGCACATTAGAGTGCCCAATTGTACCTACAAACATATGATCTAGGATGCTTTTAGTGCCACCTTCAAGGCATGAAGGTACCAATACCTTTGCCCATACATAGAGGATTCATCCCTCTTGATTAATATTAGGATTTAGGGCAATAGCTAGACTTTGCACTAGCAAAATGAATAAGGATGCCCCTTTTTTTCCTACAATTAGTCCCTTTGAAGATAGAGATGGTGAAGTGCTTGCAAATGCCCCTTCAAAAAAGACTCTCAATTCCTCAAAATTGTGTACAAGTCTTTCAAAGGTTTTTTTGTCTATAGAGCTCCTTGTTCAAGGGGCAAAAGCACTTGAAGATACAAAGTCACTTCACTCTCCCTACCTACAATCTTTTCAAAAAAAATAAGCAATCTAGATTTTTCTCGTGTTTTCCTTTAGAAATGAGATCTTTTTACGCTTTGCCATAGCCCATACTACTAAGATAAGGGCCCCTATAGGATAAAAATGAAGAACAACTATGGAAAACTACAAAGAAGGTGATGAATAAAATGCAAGTTTAATGGAGGGATTTACAAAATGAAACAAGCACCCTAACCCAAAAGATGAAAAACTCGATATTCCTACCTATTTAACTACTCAATCCTACCAAAATAAAGCTAAAACTGAACAGAACTAGTTCCTAACCAATAAAATGAATTTTAAACTCGGATGTGATTTTTCAAGTGCGAGAGACCAACCACATGCATCTCTGGAAATGGTGCCAAAGTGTTTGATGTAGATCTACTCGCATGACACACATACCAACCAACTTCAAGCAATGGATCTTTTCCCACAAAATGTCAATCTGAGAGATGAATGAGTGATATGAAAAACTTCACCATGCTAGGAGTCACGGACACACACACACAAGGAGTCTCACACATATGCTCATGCATACATGCACACAACTCACACTTGATTAGAAGAGAGAATGAACAAGAAGAAAGTACGAATCAAGGTTTATTCACTTTTATAATCAAGTTTAAAAAGTGACTCTCTTCACACTTTAATCTTCATCATGTGCTAAAATTGGTTTTAAACCTTCATTTGAGGTCCCATTCGAGTATAGAAAAAGCATGTAACATCTTGGAGGGTTGGGAAATCAGGAATCAAGCTCATCGACTCCTCATCTTGCATATATATGGAGTAATTTACAAAAAAAAATATTTATGGCCATATTTCTAAAGTGGGTTTTTTCCATGAAAATGGCCAATTTGAGGGATAATTAGATTTGGAAATATTGGGACCCCATAAGCCTCTTGTGTTGTTTGATTGCATCCACCATGATTCTTGCAAGTTTGGGCTTCACAAATTCAATCATCTTCTCATGCTTTCACTTTAAAACTGCTTCAATGAGTGTTTATCTCCAACATAGGTGTACATAGTGAATGCTCAATATGCATCTGTGAAAAGAATAATGCAATATGACTTATCTCAAGGTAAATTGAATGTCACCTTGCCTCAGAGGTAAGGGGGAAATTGTAGGATATTAGCATGTTATTCTATGTTTTTGTATGTATTTTTTATAAGTTTCTATGTGTGTAAATATATTTTTATGTGATTTTATGTATATTTTTTGTGATTTGATCTTTGTTATTTTGTATATTTATGTGTTTTGTTACTTTGTATTTTTATAATATAAACCTTTTTTGCATATTTTTATTTTTTCTTTTATTTATTTTTAAATTATGTTTCATGAAAGCTTAATAGAATTTTGTTTTAATGTAACATTTTGAAATCATTACCTTGTACTTTAGCTTTGTAATAAAATTATATACAAATATACTCTATGTCATATGTTTGTCTCTATAGGTCTCTCTTGAACAACATCTACTATAAACATTAGAACATACAAACCTCTTATTCTTAAGCTAGTTGAACCTTTTGATCAGAACTGCCTCTCCCCCACGTAAAAAGCAATCCTTATCTTCTCTGTGTTAGCCCATTATTTATTAAAAATGTACAAACGACATATTCTTGGATTAAATAGTATACTGCACCTTTCTTGACCATATCCATGCAATTTGGAATCCCTCTCCCCCTATTCTTTGTGGATGTGTGAAGCCACTCTTCTTTCTATTGCACCTTATCTTAAAGTGTTTCTCTCTCCTCATCTAACAAACTTGCTGATTTCAATGACCTTGACCAGATTTACAGTGTTTACACAAAGTTGTGATCAAGTAAATGCAAAAGTATCATCAAAGTTATAGAAAAAAATAACATATATAAATGCATCTAAGTGAATATGTTCACATAAATTAGTCAAAAACTAATCAATAAAGTCTAGAAACCTAAGGTCAAGCATGAAGGCTTTCCTTATGCACCAAAAACAAAATGTTGAAAGAGATGGGGATTTGACACGTGACCCTACTTTGGCAGTTATGTGATACCAAGGTTGGTTGGGTACTTGCCTTCTAATTCTAGGAAACCACCTTTGGGGTCCATTAGCACTATCCCATCAACTTGTGATGTGAATGTTGATGGAAGTGGACATATCCACTCCCCGTCATGAAAACGTGTGTACATATTTATATAAAGAGAAGTTTAGGCTCACTTTGGGCATCTCATAATTTTTTAAGGTACTTCAATGAGAGTTTGAAGTTGAATAAGCTATTGGTCTAAGAGTTCCAACAAACTACTGCTTTTTTGCACTTGTGTGTATCCTTGTCTGAAGGGGTGGTTCCTCTTGCTAGTGGAAGAGAAAAATTGTGGTTACCCAAAGCATAAGTCACTTTGTTGAGGTAAGCTAGTGATGTCTCAAGTTCCAACTTGTTATGTCCTTTCTATAATTATCTCCATTTTTCTCTAATTGTAGAGTTTATTTCTTTATTGTATAATTGGTGATCTAGCTATGACTTTATGATAGTCGATCATTTGAGATCTTGAGCATTAATCTTGAAATCCTTTGATCTAACCTCTAATGCTAGTATTGTTAGTAAAAGGAGATTATAGTCCCTAGCTAGTTGTTTTCCTTATTTATGATTGTCTTTATAGTCCCCTAGCTAGTTGTTTTCCTTATTTATGATTGTCAACTATTATTGCTCTTATTTGGAAAGTGTCTAATAGTTTTTCCTCAAAGATCATAACCTTGTAACTAAGAAGTTATCAATCCATATTCCAACATTTTCTCCTACCCTGGAAGATTATTAAATTTTGATATTAATCATTCTTATCTATAGTGAATATTGACATGTGCCATTGTAGATGGTGGGTCTGGAATTAACCCGATGTCGGATTTCACCATGAGAAGGTTGAAGTTGCATCTTACTAAGGAATCTCCATTTACTATGACATGGGTAGATCAAGATTGGGTCCAAGCCCTTAGCATTATCAAAAAGGTATCCATGATCATGCAAGGATGTCAATTTTTGCTTAATTTTGTCTTCATTGTCTTGCCACAAGATACTTTCTTTTCTCTAGTTTTGATGAGACTATGGCTGAGGTAGAACAAGGCGCTCTTGAGCTGGGGGTGAAATATGATTTAGTTAACAATCGATTCATTAATCGTTTTCAAATACATTTGGAAGAAGGAGCTTACCATTTTAAGGCAAATGTTTACACTATGGATGCAGAGGTGATGCTAAGTTTAAAATTTCATGATGGGCAGTCCAGAATGTTGCACTACGGAAGTACATGAAATTGTGGAGGATGATGTCCAAGCACCCTGTCAACTCAGACTAAACAGTGAGAAACCCCTTCTACTGAACAAAATTTAGTAAGAAAGTGTGATTCTAAAAGTCGAACTCAAAGATCCATTTGGGTGACTCCTTCAAGTTGGGCCTATTCGACTAGTAGAGCAACCTAGGCCAATTCGGTAAAAAGAAAAGTAATCAAGCCCATTTGATAGTTTGATTGATGTGGTTCTAAAACATGCAAGATAGGATGGGAGCCGCTTGTCATGGATTTTGCCATAATATCTCTGAGAAATCTTCGGTTTAAGGAAATTTCAACTAGCTAGATTGAAGGGAAATTCATAGAATATAAGCTAAGTACTACCCTAGCACATATTGTTGATAACTTCTCTAGAGATGTCACAAACAAGACATTTGCGCATAAAATCAACTTAGGAGATGATCAAAACCTTTGGAAAGTCCACTTAGCAACTTGTCCATTGAACTATCCCCATCTGCTCAAAAAGGTGACATCACATATATATAGTTATAAGAAAGCATTTGCATGGCCCTATAAGGATCTTCCATGAATTTTGAAAGAAACTGGACTCCATCGGATGCCATCAGTGGAGGGAACCTCATTAGTGCATAGTGGACCTTACAAGTTGAACCCAAAGTATGTCAAGGCAATCAAAGTGAAGTTAACCAAATCGGAAGATGCAAGTATTCCTATTCCAATCAAATATTATAGATTCTTATCTTCTATGATGATTGTGCCAAAAAAAATACAAGGAAAACAAGGGTGTCTATTAGTTTTCAACTTTTAAATAAATCTACTTTGCAATATGAATTTCCAAAGCCCTTCATTGAGTAGGTATAGAGAGTAGTAGCAAGCATACTCTGTACATTTCTCTCCATGGATTCAATGGCTACAACCAAATTCTTATTCCTCCTTAGGATCAAGACAAAATAGTGTTTGTCACCCCATTAGACACCTACATCTACACCAAGATGCTTTTGGCCTAAAATATGTGTGCACTTCATTCAATTATGTGATGTATTTAAAACTTTGTAAATGGTTGGCAAAATCATTGCATATTTTCATGGATGAGTTCCACATTTTAAGGAAAAGAAGAGAGAGCATTGGTGGAAGATTTTCATCAACACTTGGCAAATCCAAAAGAAGTATTCAATCACTCTCCATACAAGTTTGAAATCAAAACCTACATAATTTCAACCTTTTAATTATGAAAAGCACTTTTTTGGGACACATACTATTTTTGCAAGACAAAATTGTTGATCCTATCAAAGTTCTAGCCATCTTTTCTATGAAAATTATGTGTACTCAAAAAAAGTACAAAGTTTTTTAGGTCATGCACAATATCATAAGAGATTCATGAGAATGTATTTAGAGATAGTTAAACCATTTTTGTGGCTCACAAACAAGAAATAAACATTCTCATCAACTCCAAAAGAAGAGAAGGAAATCAACAAGCTCAAATTAAAGTTATGTATTGCACCATTGCTAATTTTCCATAATTATTCTTTAGAATTTCATCTACGTAGATATGAGCCTTCATGTAATGGATGCAGTATTCGCACCAACCCCCATAAAGAAAGGTGGAACAACCCATCACATATGCAAGTAGGATACTCATCAAGGCTGAAGGGAAATATTGCACCACCAAAAGACAAGGTTTGGACATCATATTTGCTTTATGAAAAATCAAGCACTATCTCTTAGGTTTGCATTTGATAGTCATTCTTGACCATTGACCACTAAGATATTTGATCAATAAGACATGGGTAGTAGGTTCATTATGGCATTGGTTATTGTTCCTTCAAGAATATGATTTTGAAATTCACTTTGAACTAGGTAGAGAGCATACAAGGCAAACCAAGTGTCAAGCATAGTTCATGGGGGGAATCCCACAAGTATAGATGATGAGCATGTTCATAATTTCTTCTCATATTTCCCCTCATTCTCACTGGTATAATTGTACTATTCACCATCTTTATCACTTCTTCATAGTAAAAAAATCCATGCATCATGTATTTTTATTCACATATTAGGGGGAAAATGAACCCTCCTTGGGCCTTTTAGATTAAGGGTTGATTAGCAATGGACCAATGAGGAGAGGGTGGTGGACATAGTCTACTCCCTTAATCACATAGACTAGGTCTAGGCTTCCCTTGTTTTTGAGTGGTCATAAAAGACAAAAACGCCTACACTAGTGGGTTTGCTTGCTTGAATTGAACAAATTATAGCCCTTGGATTTGTATAATCTCCAATGATTGAGATGTGTTTGTTCATCGAAAATGCACCATTGCATATATGGATTTTTGGATTGGAAGCTCCATCATATGGCATCATTTGAAATCAAGATAAATTGGGTGCCAAAAATGCTCATCATTGGATCTCTAGATGATCTAATGGATGATAATGAATTAGCACAAGAAAAAGCACCCTTCAATGTACACAATTGGATGTTAGACTCATTAAATGGCTCTGATAGACTCCAAAAATGCTCCCAGCTTTGATTTTACGCATCCGTTGGATTTGGGAGAACTCTAATGGCTATAAAGACTCCAAAAATTATATCAGCTTTGATTGGAGATGTTTGCTGGATTTGGGAGAAATCTAATGTCTATAAAGGACTGGAAAAAATGAGCTCAGCCCCATTCACACTGTGTTGTTGGATATCCAAGATCTAAGGAATCAAAAATCCATTTGTTGGATATCAAAGATCTAAGGAATCAAAAATCCATACATAATGCAAAAGACAAACATTTCTCCTAAATTCAATGCGTGTCAGACTCTCTCTCTCTCTCTCTCTCTCTCTCTCTCTCTCTCTCTCTCTCTCTCTCTCTCTCTCTCTCTCTCTCTCTCTCTCTCTCTCTCTCTCTCTCTCTCTCTCTCTCTCTCTCTCTCTCTCATTATATCCCTTTTTATTCTAGCCATTGGATTGAAGCATCCAAAGATCAAATAATTTTCATTTTATAAATCAAAGAGAAAATTATATCAAATATTATCTCATTGGAGAAAACCACTAGTTGTTTTCTATGCGCACTTAATCCCCTAGATCATGCTTTTTAATCCCTAAAAATTAGGAATCCTTACAAGGTCCATGAAGGGTTCATTTTTAACCCTAATGTAAATGTTTCATCCCAACTTATCACCATTAGAGAAAAGAAATCTCCTCTTTAAGAGTCAATCCTTCTCTCTCATAAAGGGCAAGGATTACGATTATCACCCAAATGGGATCCGTGTGTGTGTGTCACATGAAGTAACTATTTATATTGGAGCAACTCATCGTGAATGACATCTTAGGGTGAAGGAGTTGGCACATAACTCTTTGACAAAGGATTATAGTGACCTCATCTTTCCAAAGACATAGTGGAATTTGTGAAAACATGGGACACATGCCAAAGGTGCGAGCCTCGACTTACAAGGCAAGACTTCCAACCACTAATGAACAACGGGATGGAGACCCTTCAAAAGATGGGTTCTTCACTTCATTGGACCCATCAATCCAATAGGTCAAGCCGGGAACAAAAGAAGCACATTAATAGCCACATGTTATTCTACTAAATGGATAGAGATAAAATCCAAATCAAATTGCCCAATGTCCTTGGTGGTGAAATTCATGTATAAACACATTTTTCCAAGTTTGGGTGTCCTTTGGAAATTAGTGCTATTAATGGCACTCACTCTGTTAATCTAACTATTGCGGCACATTATTTATAAGTATGGATTAGGATTTATTACAAGAACTGTACATACTACCCTAGGACTAATGACGATTAAAAAGCTCTTACAAAATCTTGATTGGCTTACTACACAAGCTTTCTTTGAATCAGTAGGCTACATTGCTAAGAACTATGATTGGAGCTAGATGGGCAGAATTGGATCACAAAAAGGGGCACTACATGTAAGAGTCCCTTTCTGTTAGCTTGAGGCAAAGAAGCTCTTTCTCCTTTTGAGTTTATAATCAAGGATGATATGAATGAAAAATTTATTGATTCTATTGATTCTTGCATATAAAGACAAGAAGCTTTGGAAGAACAGAGGGAAGTGTCTATTAAGACATTAAAGAACAAGCAAGAGTCATGCAAAAAACTTCAAAGCAAAAACCTAAGAGATAAACAAGTAATAGAGGGTTCTTTTGGTCTTATTATATCAAGTTTCTTTGCCAATCTGGTACCAAAGTGGTTAGATCTATACAAAGTCGTCCAAGTGCTTTCTCAAGGTGTTGTCCAAATTGCATATTTTTCTAGAAACATATTGCCTTTGGTTAACATTTTGAGAATGAAACCTTACTACACTTGAGTTTGGAACATCAATAAGCTCATATATTGTATATACCCACCCAATTTCACTTATTTATTACTCTACTTTTTCTCTTATTTATAATGGCATCATGGTTTCCTTTACTATAATCAGTGAGGCATAACAATGGAAGTGGCTAACAAGCGTACAAATTACGTGTGAGTACGAAGCTAGAAAAGAAATGGCTAAAAAAATGCAATTAAAAGAGGTGGATAGCTTGCAGGTGATCCTACATAGGAAGTTATCAAACACTAAATATGGCTTGCTAGTTGCTTGAAAAATCTTGATAGTTGCCTTCTAGGGTCCATGAGTATTGTTTGTCATCTTGTGGTGTGCAGATTGATGGAACTACATAGATCTACTCCCCACGATGAAAACTCATGTATGTATCTAGGCATACAAAGCTCTCTTATGGCCTATATGAATAGAACTTCAGCCTCATTGTGGAGATCTCATTATATTTCAATGTACTTACAAGAAGAGTAGGAAGGAGAGTAAGGTGGTAGTTTGAAAGTTCCCCCAACCTATTGCTTTGTTACCTTAATGTGTACCCTATGTGAAGAGTTGGTTCCTCTTGCTAGTGGATGAACCCATGTGTAGTGACTCAGAGGAGATTCTTGTGCTCTCTCTAGAATCATCTCCATTGTTGTCTAGTTGTGGAGTTTATTTCTTTACTATCTACTTGGTGATCGAACTATTACTTAACTCAAATAATCTCATGCTCTATTATTCTATAGCAGTTTACAAGATTCTACGCACTAACCTTGGAAGTCTTTGTGATGACCTCAAAGTCTTGCACTGGTAGTGAAAGTGCCCTAGTTGACTATTTTCGATACTTGAGATCGACAATCATGTATTGCTCTTACTTGGAAAGTTACTAATAATTTTGTATCAAAGGTCATAACCTTATAACTCTCAAGCTGCTTAGCCATATTATAGCCTTTATTTGATCTCTTGACCATCCTCGAATAAGCATAGAGTTTGTTACAACACACACACACACACATACACACACACACACACACACACATATATATATATATATATATATATATATATATATATATATATATATATATATATATATATATATATGTGTGTGTGTGTGTGTGTGTGTGTGTGCACGCACAATGCACACACACATGTTTACATACATATATACATACTCACACACACACACACACACACACACACACATATATATATATATATATGTATATATATATATATATGTGTGTGTGTGTGTGTGTGTGTGTGTGTGTGTGTGTGTGTGTGTGTGTGTGTGTACTTTTCTATCTACCTATCTATCTATCTATGTACCTAGGTATCTCTCTATATACATGTCTATTTAAATATCTATCTGACAATCTATATATCTACGACTTGTCTATGGTCTAACTAGATGTTAACTATCTATTTGTCTATGTATCTACTTATCTATCTCTATCTAAATACTTATATAAGTGTTTGTTTTTGTGATATAGCTATCTATCTAGTTATCTATTTATCTATTTATCTATGTATCTATCTTTTAAGCTATCTATGATGTGGCTATCTATCATACATCCATCTATCTATGATGTCGTTATCTATCATATATCCATCTATGTGCTTTTGTGTCTATCTGTCTAGATCATTGGATAGATAGATGGATGCTTGGATATAAATATAAACAAATATATGGATAAATAAATAGACCGGTACATAGATTTTTGTTCATTGCAAGCTTACATATAATTATTCATCTTCAAAACTTTTAATATCTATAGAAAGCACTTTTGTGACAATGAAAGTACTTGTTATTTGTATATAGATAACTTTCTTATAATGAATTAGTAGAACATTCTGAGAAAATATTATAAATAAATGAAACATTATAATATTTATCATTTATAATTTTTAGTAATTATTATTTACTTACTAAAATATTGCAAGAATAAGAATCACAATAAATAAAACACTTATATTAACACCCTATACAATCTTAGTACTTGACTTGCTATTGTGAGATTAAGAGTCATCATGAATCAAACACTTATAATAGAACATATATACTTAATATTTACTTTTTAAATGGTTGTGAGAGTAAAAGTTGTAATGAATCTAACAATCACAATAGCATTTATAGCATCTTAATAATTATTAAATTATTGTGAGAGGAGTTTTAATGAATCATACACTCACAATAGTTCCTAACCACTCCCTATGCTATGGTAAGAGTAAGAATCAAAGCGACATTTCGAACAATCTCAATAGGTCTAGAAACTATCCTATCATGAGAATATGAATCTTTGTAACAATTCGGACAATCCCATTAGTTTCTTAACCTAATCTACAAAAATATGCAAGCAAGGAACAGTCTCATGAATCAGCACATGTACACTTGTCATGTTTTAAAAATATCATACACATAATAGACACTTCCATTATATATAATTTTAAGAGGGGGGGATGGAAGGAAAAAAACGAAGGTGATGTGTAGTTTTCAAACAATTCATGTTCATACCATTGTTCCCATATCTATACTTTGACTTTCAATCAAAAATGCTTTTGATCGAAAGATATTCATTTGGAAAAACTTTGGGCCAAAAGTTTTTTTAATTGAAAGGTGTCTAATCCATATTGTAAGAATCTCATTTTTCTACATAATCCAGCAAGTTTTTATCATTTGATAGAATTCGGGCCAAAAGTTTTTTCATTTGAAAGGTGTCTAATCCATATTGTAAGAATCTCATTTTTCTACATAATCCAGCAAGTTTTTATCATTTGATAGAATAAATACAGCACAATTGAAATGTATTAGAAGTTGGAATAGAAAGTAGTCATTACTTCTTGAAGTTGCAACACATAAGTCGATAAGTTGCCCTCTCTACGAATCTTTCTCTTCAAGGAGTATAAACTATCATCAAATCATCTTCAATGCAACAAGGTTTACAATTCTGTCATCATCATCCACATCGATAAAGTTGCCACTCAGCATACTAAGACATTCATAAATCCGCAATCTACCTCCTACTGATGGCCTAACCTCACATTTCTACAAGGGCCCACCCAGAATGAAGACGACCTAAAACATCATATGAGACTTTTAAGCCTGGGAAAAGACCCCAAAATAAAACTGTGAATCTAACAAATTCATGGATGGCATAATGTTCATTACATCACCTTGAATCCAACGAACTAACACAATAATGTGAAAGTAATTGTAAGACTCAATCTGTTTACACATGCTTGTGGCTTCATTGTTGTTGAAACTCATTAAGTCAGCGGCAAACCAAGCCCACATATAATTAAAAGAGTCCGTCAGTAAACACAACAGTTGAATGCCACTTGGCATCGGCCATACGAATCTCCAGCCCCACAACTTTCAAGAGCCAAAAGGGGGAAAAACCACATGAAAACACCTACGCATTTATGCAAAAAATAACGCATTAGGCAAGTTGGATAATTTGCAAGGAATACGCCTGAATCAACTGAAAGTTCAACCTGGCATAATGGCATTTTTAAGGAATACAACGCAATGAAGGGTGCTTTCATGGACATAAATTTCAGGTTCATGAAGGTGAGGTATGACGATTTTTTTTTTTCTCTGAATACAACGCAATGAAGGGTGCTTCATGGACATAAATTTCAGGTTCATGAAGGTGAGGTATGACGATTTTTTTTTTTTTTCCTTTGAAGTTACAATGAATATGAAATAACACACATTCCCAACCTCACAAGGTAGAGGCACCCATCAACTTGAGGATTCCAGTAGGTATGTCCAGCCACAAGAATTGAACCCAGGACTTGCTCCGAGTTCAGGGCGTGAACCATTAGGCCAGGCCCGCTGGACGATTTGACGATTTCTTATCTTATTCAAAGCCTTTCAAGAGTAAACGAATTGTCTTTTCAAGTTTCATCAACAGCCTGTGGAAATGAAAACTCATGTTCTTAGCCATATGGATTGACACTCGTTTCCTAACTTGGTCTTTTTCAAGGCCGACCATATTACTTCTTTAAGATTCATCTACAACTTGTGGTCAGTTATCTGCTCCCATTTCTTCTTTGTTTGCAAGTTCCATGATGGTACTGCCTGATGTTGTCGGCATCCCATGAATTGACAGTAGTAGAATGCCCTCAAGAAACGATGTTCCCTGTCTCAAACATCCACATTCCACAATGGAGAGACAATGAGAATGTTGACACCTTTCCACAAAGAACTATGAACACGATGATATTCAGCACACTAATAACTGAAATTGCATAAATAATATGGCCATAAGTTTTGGCTTATTTTCTCCATGACCATTCTAGAATTGACTCTGTGAAGGTCTTGGTAAAAGTTACCCATTTCCCGTAACCTGTATAAATTTCTGAGGGCAAATGTAAAATTCATTTCTATAGATAAATAGAATGGCATATTGTGCTCCATGAGTGAGTATAATTTCTCAAAGGTAAATATATCACTGCAAGAAAGAAAAGATGACTTGTACCCATCAGAAATAACAAGTTATCAAGCGATCTAAAATAAAAAAGCTCTAACCACCCAGAAATGTGACAATTAAATTTAGCGATTTGATAAAAATACACAATCCATTTCACACAGGCCACTGTACAGTAAAGATCAATACATAAAATCATTCCATATGAGCAACAATAAAGTATACTCCAACAAACAATTTACTCATGCACTCATGAATCGTGCGTTCAATTTCCATGTGATTCGCAGATAGCCATCAATGACAACCAGATATCCTGTCAACCAAGGCATAAGATTAACTGTAGTGATGGCATATCTCACCAACTGAAATGTGCTTGAAAGAAACACAAGGGAAGGCATTTGCTTCTAGCTCTGGAGTCATTAATATAGGCGATATACTGGGAACTTTGACAATAGAGCTCCTGAATTTGCCCCTTGGGAACTGACGGCCTATGCAACTTCTGTACCCCTCACGCAAGTTCAGTTCTCCAAAGATCATTACAAACCAAATACTGGAACCGAGACATGCTCATTTGGTGAAATATCTAAACAGCAACATGTAGCAAGCAGCACAATCTAGTTCTTATAAAGGTGTGGCTTGCAAGCTACAAGCCCATGGAAGAATACTTGACAGGGAGGACTCCTTTACTCTTGAAGGAATACATCTATGCTCCTTGCTTCCCATGACTGCATTCACATGCCTGTTACAACTTTAACAAACCTTCATTCAGAAACGCAGTGTCTCAGCAACCAAAACTCCAGTACAATCTCAGCAAACAAAATTTGCATCCTTCATAATTCTGTGGCTGTCCATGACCGGGACACTCATGTAAGTGACAAACAAGAACTCAATATCCCCATTCCTGTTTTCTAATCAAGAGCACAATTGGAAAAAATAAGAAAAAAAAATCCTAAAGTACAGAATTGAGCATCCACAATGCACAACAATACATCAAATATGCTTT
>CM035415.1:60050620-60193120 GCA_020310875.1 Ceratopteris richardii
ATTACAATCTATAATGTATGTGACGTGACATGCATTATTAATATAATTAATTACATAACACATAACTATTAACAACACATTATATATTTCAGCCCAATTCCAATAGATCTTTTATAGTTAAAACTTAATATGTATTTGCATTTGAATGTTGCAAGCAACGGATCATCATGGTGAAGGATATAGCATGGAATCATGTCATCGTTGTATTAGAGTATTCAAGTGGAGGTGGCTTTGAAAGATGGAAATGCAAATATTGTGGAATTGTAAGAGGGGGAAAGCCACAAGAATTAAGGATCATCTTGTAGGTGTGCTTAATAAAAACATTGGACCGTGTATGCATGTTCCCTCATATGTAAAGGCTCAGCTTGAATGTTGGAGGCATCGAGGCTTAGGAGTGCCTCAAGCATCTAGCAGTGTTACATTGGGAGTAGGATCGTCTTCACAGGTACCATGTGAGGAGCGACCTCCAAAGAGGTAAAGAGTGGATTTAGAGACAGAAGATGGATCCACACCATACATGGGATCAAATTCTGAGTCTACATCTGGCATGGCAACACATAGAACACCTCTCACACGTAGTGATGTCCTTCCATCAAAGGCATCTTTAAAGAAAATGTCTATACATGCAGAGATGCAAAAGCAAACAATATTGGAGGCAACTAGAGAAATCACAAGGCGTTTTATCCAATGCATCATCCCTTTCCATGTCTTACGCATCCCTAGATGGAAGGCTACAATTAATGCAATCAGCCGTATTGGATGTCCATGGGATGGTCCCTCATATGATGGGATTAGAAAAAAGGAACTTGCCAATGAGAAGGAACACATAGTATCAATTGCTTCCATTGAAAGAAACATGGCAGAAATTTGGATGCAATATTCTATGCGATGGCTAGACAGATGTGAAGGCAACAATTAATGCAATCAGCCGTATTGGATGTCCATGGGATGGTCCCTCATATGATGGGATTAGAAAAAAGGAACTTGCCAATGAGAAGGAACGCATAGTATCAATTGGTTCCATTGAAAGAAACATGGCAGAAATTTGGATGCAATATTCTATGCGATGGCTAGACAGATGTATGTAGAAGTAATGTCTACAATATATTAGTGTCTTCATGCAAAGGCACCATGTTCTTGAGAGCCATTGATGCTTCTTCACGTGGCAGAGTGATTACAGTTGAATTTATTTGGTAACACATACGAGAGGCCATTATGCATGTAGACCAAGATAATGTGGTTCAAATAAATTGTAATTTGTAAATTTATAATTATTCATAATGGCTTGCATTGTGTGTGTATGTATATAATATGTATGTACGTATGTATGTAATATGTGTGTATGTATATATCGATAAATTAATAATTATAATGGCTCTAAATGAGTTTTTAAATGAGCATTGTAATTTGTGATGCAGGTAATTACAGATAATGTCTCTAACTGTGTTTCTATGGGCCGTTTCCTTAAGCCAGAGTTTCCAAAATTGTATGGACTCCATCTGCATCACACTCATTGGACTTGCTCGTGGAAGATATAGCAAAACTTGATTGGGTTTCCAAAATCTTTCAGTGTGCAAAGTCCATGGTAAAGTTCGTGTCACAGAGGCCAAAAGTATGCAGTATTTTCCGTGCATATAATGACCTGGAGCTTGTACACCATCCACAACGCGATTTGCATATATACATATATAGTTTCGGGGTGTCTCTTATGTATGTAGTTGGGATTTGCAACATTAAAAGGAATGGCACATTGTATGAATAATCGTCTCATTTCCAACTAGCTTTTAAGCTAGCTTCTCGAAGTGATCCTTTCTTACATATAATTGGACCCTTTGGCAAAGGGGTTTTTATGGCACTTGGTCCTTCACTAGTTCCCTCTTCACTTCGCTGTCTTTTTGTCATAGAAACATTAGAGCCGCAAGGTATTGTTGATGGCATAGTGTCCCCTACTTCTTGGGACTCATCACGATCAGTGGACTCATGGATTCCTAGTCTCATCTTTCTCCATCCTTGGAGAGAAGCAAAGACATCATCTAGGACAGCCATGCAAGGTGCAATGTCTTTGCATACGACTTTTGCAAGGTGGTCTTTCATCCTTCTGACCGATCCGGTCTTCTCTATGCACAAAAAGGAGATTTCCATCTTCTAGAACTACCGCCTCCTGAATACGATCCAATTTTTTGAACATATCTCCAGTATGGATCAAGAGCCATGGTCAATGCTGATTATAATATCTGAAATTCAGAAATACAATTTACAAAACTTCAATTTTAAAATGAATCATGTTATATGATATATCTTATATCATATTAGTAATTACTAATTACACATATGCAAATTTGCAATGCACATACATGATGCCACATACATATGGATTATGCACACATGTCATATATATTATACACATACCACATAAACATGTGCATGTGTATGCTCTATTTTTACATGTGCATGTGCCATGTAGTGTGCACACTCCACATGTACTACATAGTAGTAAGTACATACATCATGATTCATTTAACATTACATGATAATTATAGATCATGATTCATAGTTCATAAATTATAATACTTACAGTAGCACCTCTGTGCATCGCAGACCACGGGCTGTCTCCTACAAGCTACAAGCTTGGGGCTCCAAGTAGACCACGATCCACGATTGAAACTTGAGAGCAAGTCAAGACTCAGAGCACGGGCTTCACCATTGAGGGCTACACGAAACGTGCACAACAGATAAGTGCAAATGTCCCCTGAAACAAGTATTCGGTCAAAAAATGCCCCTTAAAAAAATCACGCCGGAAACAACCACGGAAACATCCGATCCGTTTCGAACCTCGGAAACGGCGGTTCCGGTAACTATGGTGTCAAGTTGTCAACTAGTGTGGATATCATCAACTCCTCCACTATTGAACCACACTACCTGAGATTGATGGCTAAGAAGTAATGCATTTTGGGAATAGCTCGATGACTAAGGGGAAGGTGGAGTGGCTAAAAGTTACTTGCTGCCCAAGAAAAACCTCCACCATCCTATGGATTTTCCACCTGGCACCACCCCCTTCATAAGTATCCACCCCCCATGTGAGGCTCTGCTAGAAATCGGAAGAAGGTTGAGTAAGGTGTAGAGAGGATGCACTTGTCCTTGGTAGAGGCAAAGCTTCTTGAAGAAGACTACAAAGCTGAATTGCAAGCAACCTTGGCCTCCTCCATTGGTTGCTTCAATCTCACCTATGGGGCTCTACAACCTTCTCAACAAGGGCCTTCACCCTTCCATGCTCCTCCCAATTCCATCCAGCCCTATTTCTAGGAAGTTTATCAGCTGTTTTCCGAGCATGCAAGCATCATTCTGAGGCATCCACCTATTGACTTCCATTGAGACAAAATGGTAACAAAAAATGTCCATGCTTAAGCATATACTCTAATTGCTCAATAGGCCTTGCAAGCGCTCATCCAATTAAAGCCTATACCAGCCCTAGGATTATGATTTTCCCATCCCTTACCTATTGGCTGCTCCCACACAACCCCCCATCTATCCTTACCCATCATCATCATGAGCCACTTTGTGGTACCTTCCTCTTCTCTTTTGAGAGGGAATATTCCAAGATTGGTGCTCCCAATTTATGGTGAAGGGTGCCAATCATCTAGCCCCCTACCTCCACAAAAAATACAACTAAGGCAAGAATCACATGTGCTCTCCAGCCATCGGCTTGCACGTGCTCCCCTTGCTCCTTCCACTCGAAACGTCCCATACATGATGCCACCTCATGCAAGAGGGTGAGAAGCATATCAAGCCGAGCAAGCGCGACTCCATAAGCTCTGACTGTTTTGTGCGCATCGTTGTGCCTTCTCAATTCAATCAAAGAGCTTCTCTGATACCCATGTTAGATCCACAAGGATACTCCTTGTTGGACAATTCAAGACACAAGCTCTATTCACAAAAGAAAAAAAGGCCAACATCATGCTTACATCCCCATCGTTGACTCTAGAGCCAATAATGGCTCACCCTCGAGCCTAGTAGTATGCAGCACAAGTGGCAACAGTCAGCCACCTCCAAGCATTCACAATGATTCTTCTCATAGGTCATCTCATCTTAGTCCATATGGCTGCAACCATTTGTAGTCTTTTCAGCTTTGTGAATATTCCATCCATGACAACCATTTCGATGTACATCATAACCTTCTTTTCTAGCTTTGACTGTCATCATCTGATGTTGATGTCAATTTGTAACCTAAGATTGGTTTGTCACTCTCTTTAGAAAGTATATGCCTTGTATGCACTCAAAATGGTGACATGAAAGAACCATTTTCCCTCTAAGGTAATTTATCCTACTACCCTCGAATTGTACATAGGCAGCGAAGGTGTGGCATGCAAGTGTACCTCACGATAACCCAAGATAATTGGTGTCTTACAAGTTGAAGCTACCTCATTCCACGACAATCTTGAGTTTAGAAGACATTACCAGACACGTTCCATTGGAAGCCGATTTGGTTTCACACCAGGGGGAGAAGAAGTCCCAAAGGAATTCTTATCCCGAGTATTTGATGAGTGAAAGCACTGGCCTAAGTTCCTCTCGACTTGCGAGTCAATCAAGTTGTGAACAAATTGAATTCCTAGTGTTTAGGCAATGAAATTGATGAGAACAACAATTACGAAAAAGGGAGAAATTGTTAAGTCCCCAAACCCTAAGAACATTAAAATGGGCACGTGGTTAAGTGTCAGACGAAGTGCGAACAACAGTCGAGTGTGAATTGCGCCTCCTTTTCAAAGTGATCCTATAACTAGGACTCATGGACTCATTTGTGAGACATTCCTCACCGGAGGCACTTGAACTCTTGACCCTTGGCAAAGCCTCATCACCCATATTCATGGGGACTAGTGGTATGGGATACCAATCCCTTGGCGGTGGCTTCCTTCTTGATTGTAGGCAGCTCAAGGGTGAGCCCGTATTGGCTAGCTAGGAGACCAATCTAATGTCCTCCGCTTTTTGTTGCTTATAAATATGACTTGTATCTTGACTTGTCCAACAAGGAGGATCCTAGAGGATCTAATTCACTCTCTTCAAAGTAGATACAAATTAGAAGAGAAGATATAAACACTTCACTTAAATGGTTTATAAACAATTGATAAAGCTTTCACCAATAATGCAATGGGGTACAAAGATCTCCACAACATCCATGCATTTGAATCCCTTTTTTGTTGTTCTCAAATCTACAAAGAAGATCAAAAAATCAAATGAATTACCAAAATTATGAAGTGGAAACACACCACAAATCTTGAATTATATGAAATTTGGGTGACTCCCTTCCCATTCATATGTGGGATGATTGAATTCAAACAAAAGCCATGAGGCAAATCACACATAAACAAAGAAAACAATCTCAAAGGCCAAATGAAAAAAGTGCTAGAAAATAAGGATGCATTCATATGCAAAAGGTAAGTACAATGGAACCGTACATATATGTAAATGAAGATTGATCTCCATAGCATCCATGGACAAAAATCCCTTTTTTTGTTGCTCTCACGTCAACAACAAAATTTTAAACAACCAAACGAGTCAACTTAAATATGAACTCGAAACACACCACGAATCTCAAGAAAAGGATGTAGAAGCCTTTAAAAATTTTTAAAAAAAAATTAAAAAAAAAGTGAAAAACAATGTGCAACTTTACAAAGGAAAAAAAGGAAAAATAAATATACATAAAGTGATTATAAAATGCATGGTTCAAAAATACATGAAAAAACTAGAACATCTTCACAAAAACAAACATTAACCATCGATTTTGCATAGACAATAGGTGATAACATATCTAGAATTGAATCTTAAGCATTTAAACAATGCCAACACAAGGCCTTACAATTGAAAATAGAGAAAAGCAAAAATGCATTTTCAACTTCTATGTATGTCCAAAAAAACAAGCATCAAATTTCAAACTTTATCATGCATAGCTTGGACGAGGAGCCATGACTTCTGTGCCTCGTGCATAACAATAGCATAGCATCCCTACTCACTTCATTGATGCCCTAGAGCTAGGCGCAAGCTCTAGAAAGCAACTTCATATGAGGACTTCTAAAAAATCCAAAGAGTTAAGTTCTATCACTTTTAAAAGTGTAGAGCCAACTCAATCATAATGAAACCTTGAACCCAGAAATAAGAAAAAAAATAAAAATAAAAAATAAAGAAAGAAAGAAATATATGAAAAGAACATTCAAATCATTTGGAATAAGGCTGAGCTATTAACATTTCAAAATGTACCACATGCAATGCTCTCAAACACCGCTGAAGAAAAAACTTGTATTAAAATCATGAGCGAAAGAGGTATGTTGCACTAGAGGAAGCAATGAGATCTTTGTTTGCCAATGCAAAAAGTTATCAGAAACGACTGTACAAGAGGGAACTTCTTCCTTAGTCATAATTCTTTGGAGCTTGGCATTGAACTCAGTTTAATGTGACCTGAAATTGGAACAATATGGTTATACAAACGGGATTATACTTGTAAAACTTGAACCATGTGAAACAACATTGATCTAACTGGCATTCCTTAGTTCAGTACAAAGAATATATTCTACTAGTAAGTGTGCCTCTCCAAGGATTCGCTTTTACCTTTTTAGGAATGCGACCGAGAAGTTCCATCATCAAAGCTAGATGATCCTGAAAAAAAAAAAGCATTGTAGAGAGATTACATATCTCAGGATATTTGTGCAGGCTGGCAACCAAAAAGAAAACAGCCAAGACATACTTCATCTCTCTCATAGTCATCACCACTATGAGGATCAAACAAGAAATCTCCAGTTACAAGTTCGAATAAAATACATGCAAATGACCACATATCAGCTGATGTAGAGTACTTGGAACCGAGCAAGACTTCTGGGCAGCGATACTGGCGTGTCTGTATGTCGCTGGTAAACTGTTTGTATGTCCAACAAGCATTCCCCAGATCAACAATTTTGCATTGGAGCTCAACAGAAGCAAGAGGTCTTTTACGATACGAGTGAGAAACTTTCTTGGATGAACCCTCAGATGGGCGTGAGCTCGAACTTTCTCCCAGCCCATCAGCAGTAGTTTCCAAGCCTTTATTTGCTGGGCTGCTGACTTCATCAAGATAATTTGAATTTCCATCAACTTGCTCATTTTCTTGATGAATACAATGGCTTCTCTCTTTCTGGTTGTCATTTACAGTCGTACCAGCCTTTTTTGCCTTCCGTTTTAGCTTCTTCTTCTGATTCTTTGTCAGACCAAATACATTTCCGACTGCTTTGCTTACCTTGCGTTCTGCATTGGTACCCAACCTCTCCACACCATTACTTAACAATGGACCATCTTTCATGAGGGCTGGATCCTTATCAGGATCGAGAAAGGTGCGAAGGAGGATATTCTCTGGTTTCAAATCTGTGTGAATGATGGAGAGTTGACGATGTAGATAGTCTAATCCTACAAGAACATGATAAGAGATGCGCTTGACCATCTCAAGAGGAAGACCCTTATAGTCGTAACACTTGATAAGCGTCAATAGGTTATCTCCTAAGTATTCGAAAACCATGCAAACATGATGTCCGTTAGGGCCACTATGTTTAAAGCTATCTAAAAGTTTCACAACATTCTTTTTATCATGAGGATCCCCTTCTGCAATCTGCTTGAGTATTGAAACTTCATCCATTGCAGCCTCTGTATAATGTTGGGCACTTTTCTGGATCTTCAACGCAACATAGCGCTGCACGGAAGAAGACGAATTAGCATCCTCCGAAAGGAGGGCGACAGAGTTTCCAAGGTTTGAGAAAAGTGAACGAAATAAGAGGAAACATAAGAAATATGACATACTTTGCTCTGGGTATCCCAAGCAAGCCAGACGGTGGAAAAGTGACCCCATCCCAGCTTGCGCTGCACAACATATCTGCCGTTCTTGAAGGAATCTCCGAGATGCACCGGATGATAACCTCCTCGACGGTAATCGTCTGTGCCTTCGTCCTCAGATTCGGAGAATCCAGAACTCCCCTCCTCTGTGTTTCCTGCGGACCCACTCCCCGCCATCAACACCCTTCCCCTTCCCCTTCCCCTTGCCTTCCGTTTGCAAAAATTGCTCAGCTCCTCTTCCTTGTGACAGGACTAAAAAGTCCAGGTTGAGAAAAAGACCCACATTGGCAAGCATAAAAGATAAAAAGATATTTGGACAGCACTAGGGATACACGTCTTTTTTTTTTTAATGGAGGTTCAGCCGAAGCCTACTCCCCCGTCTTGGTGAATCATATGTGTGAGCTTATAAGCACTGCAGCACGCATACACATCTCCGTAAATCGTTCGTCTGAGTTTATCTTCCCCATTTTCTAACAGATGCGAGATCAAAGCAATAGCTTTGCTCCTTGCTTATTAGGGTTCTCCAAGCTTTGTAGTTAAGTTGGCATAGTTGAATGTAAATTACAACTCGACACAAGCACACAACAAGAACAAAATCCATGCGGCCTCCTTTGTGCAAACCAAGGGTGACCTTGACCTTTAAACTCTTGGCTCGTCCATCTCTCCTTTTTAGTCCATGAACTATAGCAAACACTCGATGGCAACGCACACAATTTTGGCTTTTCAAGGATGACAAACTTAATGCATGTGATAAGGGAAAGTCAAAAGTGCTAAATTGTCTTTACCCACAAACAACTGTCTTGAAGCTCGGATAGTTGTATTATTGGTCGGAGTAGAGTCATCATTTTGGTTCTTATTTAGTACAAACTAAATATCAACTGCATTGACCACATATTCATATGAAAATGGCTATAGAATATCCCTTGCATTTTGGCTATAGACATTGTTTTTATTGAGGTGAAAGCTTGAGGCTTAACATGTGCCTTGTTACATTCCTCAAGCAATGTGATATGTGTCTTAAGATAGGTATTCTCTAGTTTAAACAAAAAATTGAGCTTCTTTGGGTAATAATTTGATCTAGTAAATTATTTTTCAAATAACTATTACTTCCAATTAGGGGCAAATGTTTAGTTTTACTTAGACACAATGCGCTCAAATAAAACAAAATGCTAGTGAGAATACAAAAGAAGAGCAAAAATGACAATATCAACCTTCCATTGAAAAAGCACAATATCAAACTTCCACATCTAATCTTTGTGTTGTGAGTATTCGATTTTTTATTATTAAAAGATGCAAAGACCTTGTAAGGGATCGGCGTATAGTAACAAAACCATTTTTTGTCTTCGGTGAGTCAACCACGTTATGCTGATTATTATTTCCTACTTTAATTTTACCTACTTTTGGCTTCCATGTTTTTAGGAAAATCTAGTTCACACTTTCCATACCATTCCATTGGATTTCTTTTGAGAAATGTAGCTTCAAATACAACAATGGATTCCCTCGTCAATCTCATGAGGCAAATCACTCTAAGTGTGTATTATTCATGAAAAGGCAAGATCGCTTGGATGGAGTAAGTGGGTGTTAACACATCAGACGCTTTAAGCACAACACATGATACTAAATGTATTACCACTAGACTGTACAAGATAAGTAACTCATTAGGGCTATAGGCATATACAAGGGGGGGGGGGGAACCTCCTAAAGAGGGAAAAAACTACCCCGATAGTACTAGTGTTTTCACACACATCACTACCCAAATATATCAACAAATCCCCCCTCAGAGTGATGTGGTGAACAAGAAGTTGGCACTCATGTATAAGGAAGTGTCAAGCTATGTGGAATCAATCCAAAAAAGGAAGTAATCCCAAAGTTTTGTGGAAAGCTTCAAACTTCTCCTTAGGCAGAGCCTTTGTGAAAAGGTCTACAATGTTCTCCTGTGTGGGCACATATACCAAACTGATCTCTCTAGTAGAGAACCTCTCTCTGACATAATGATAATGCACCTCAATGTGCTTAGTGTGAGCATCGAACACTGGTTTCCTCACAACTGCCAATGTGCTCTAACTATCAGTGAGGATGGTGGTGGCAGAAGATTGACCAACACCCAAATCAACCATAAGGCATCTGAGCCACACACACTCAATAGTCGCTATGAAAGTTGCCCTATACTCAACCTCACAACTGGAAGTGGCCACAGTAGACTGCTTCTTGCTCAACCAAGATATGCACGAGCTACCAAGCATGAACCAAAAACCATTGGTTTGTGGTGCTTCCTTTAAACCATAAAATGCCTTCTTCAACCTGCACACTTGGTCTTCATGCCCTTTTTGCACAAAGCCATGGGGCTGAAAAACATACACTTCTTCATGCAAGTCACCATTCAAAAATTTTGTTTTAATGTCCAACTAATGTACATTCCAACCATGATGAGCTGCAAGTGCACAGATGCTATAGACAATAATCAGGCAAGTAAGAGCAAAGGTTTCATCAAAGTCAATGCATCTTTCTTGAGCATAACCCTTTGCAACAAGCCTAGCCGTATACCTATCAATTGTTCCATTAGGCTTACATTTAAACTTTTATACCCACTTAGTGCCAATGGGCTTCTTGCAAAGAGGCAAGTCACATAAAGACCAGGCACAATTTTTCATTATAGCATCATATTCAGATTGCATAGCAGCCATCCAAAGTTTTGAAATTTGTGCTTCATCAAACAAAATAGGCTCATTCTCATTGTTGGAGTTCGAGGTCTGTGAAAGCATGTGAATAGCACATGGAAGAAGAAGCTTGGAGCATAGCACACAATACTCAATGGATTACCACTAGAATGCACAAAGATAAGTAACATGTTGGGGTAATAGGCATATATACAAGCCAGGGGAAAAAAAACCTCCTAAAGAAGGAAAAAGGTGCCCTCGTAGTCCTAGTGTGTTCACACACATCACTACCTAAATATATCAACACTCATCACAGAGATAAGAGGCATCCATAGTATAGCAATCTGATGCAAAAGAAGCAATATGAGAGCCTGAACGACTACGATATGACAGAGGTGCATCTAATTTGTTGTCACGCAAATTCTGCACTAGCCATTTTGGCATAGTTTTTACCTCCTCAATATCAACTCTCTCATCAACAAGCGCATCATGTAAATCTGCATCAAAAATGGAATTTGCATCATCACATGAAACTTGTAAAGATTGAAAAGTTGCCTCATTAGGACCAGCACTAGACTGTCCACCTGTAAAAAGAGGTAGCAAAGTATCATACATGTCTTTGGAGCTAACAGATGTCTCCTTAGTACATGAAAGTAATGGTTGAATAGCATCTTCCACAGAAAAAACATCATGGCTAACCAAAATGCGTTTAGTATGTGGATGATACAGACGATAGCCTTTGCTTTTAGAACTGTACCCAACAAAAATACATTTCACTACTTTATCATCCAATTTCCTGCGTTGTTGTTCCGACACTAATGCATATGCCAAACAACCAAAAACATGCAGGTGAGCAACATATGGCTTGCGACCATGCCAAGCATCATACGGAGTGATACACTGCAATTCTTAATTGGGACACCTGTTAAGTACATATGGTGCACACATGACAAGCCTCAAGCGAGAAATTATGTGGTAAAGCCTGAATCTTGACCATACACCTCGCCATCTCCATGAGTGACCTGTTCTTTCGTTCAACAACTCCATTCTATTGAGGTGTATATAGCACTGTACAGTGATGTTTTATCCCACGTTCAGCCAGAAATGCATTAAAGTCAGAAGACATATATTACCCCCCTCGATCATAACAAAGGGTGCCCATTTTACATGCTGATAGATTTTCAGCCAAAACAAAAAATTGTTTGAAGCAAATAAACACTTCAGACTTTGCTTTAAATAGATATACACATGCATGCCTGGAAAATCATTGATGAAAGTCACGAAGTAAAGATAATTCCCAAAAGAGGGTGTCTGCATAGGACCACAAACATCACTGTGAAGAAGCTGCAATTTTTTAGTAGCTTGGGTTGAACCATCTTTTGGGAAGGAAGAATGCTGCATTTTGCCCAAAATACATCCTTCACATACATATTTGCCAGGTCAAGTTTGGGCAAAGAGGACACCATTTTAGATTTCTATAGGCATAGCAAGCTAGCAAAATTCAGATGACCAAAGTGTGCATGCCAAAACTTTAAATCTGACAAAGCTTGAGAATCATGTATTGCACATGCTCAATCATTCACATATTTTTCATAGTCTATGAGCTTATACAATCCACAACATAAGAAGGAATAATGACATCGCCATTTGACAGATCATGAATTGTATATCTGTCATCAATAAATTTCACAACCAAGCCAATCTTGGCTAAAGTTGAAATTGATAACAGATTCTTCTTGATCCCTGGCAAAAATAAAGCATCCAAGAATTTAAAAGAACTAGTCCTAATGATCTTACCAACTCCCATAACAGGATAAGAGGAGTTGTTGGTACATGTGGCAGTATTCCCTGTAGGGGAAGGCTCAAGTGAAGTGAAGAAATTGCGCTGCGAGGTAATGTGTTTGGTTGCCCCACTATCAAAGTACCAAACATGTGAATCTACTATAGACATACATTGTTCAGGTGAAGATGGTTCAAAACTGCAAAGAGTAGTAAACACCCATTCTTCATTCTGCATAAGATTAGCAGACTTTGTTTTGGGTGTAGATGCCTATGCATCAACCATTCCAGCCTCTTTCTTCCTTGCCTCTTTAGCAGCCAGTTTTGGACAACTCTTGATGACATGATCATTTCCTTTATAGTATTTGCAAAAAAATTTATGTTTTTCTGTTTTCTTCTCGTCTCTGTCTTCCTTCTTTGATTCTGCAGAATTAGCAGATTTTTGTTTACTAGTAGAAAAGCTCCATTTACCTTTGCCCTTTTGATTAGCCATGAAATCTTGATTTTCAACACACATAATGGACATGTTCTGCATAAACTGGTCTTCTTGCAACAGAATAGAGACTAACTCCTCAAATGTTAAGGCATTTTGATTGCCTTTCATCATCAAACTAAGAGTAGAAGCAGAACTTTGGTATGAATCGGGAAGATGATTTAGAACAGTTTGCACAAGTGAATTGTCAGGCAAGACTTCATCAGGAGAAATCAATTGTTCCTTCAAATCTTTGATCTTTGTCAAAAAACTATCCATGGAATCTCCTTCATTCATGTGCTAACTCTCCAACTGTTTTCAGAGGTAGGCAACATGAGCTACACTTTCCTGCTATAAAGTGGTAAGTGTATCCCAAGCATCCTTACTTGTTCTACAAGAGCGAATGTGAGGAATAATAGCACGTTTGACAGACAAGGCTATGATTGCATATGCCTGAGCATCCCTACCATCCCAATGAATTTGCTCTACAAATGGTGTAGCAGGAACCACTACATGAATAGGAACATGAAGAATATCACCATCTTCAACGCCATTTGCATCACATTCAACAACTGTGTTTGCACATGAAATAGGATGTTTTTCAACACCCTACACAATATTCCACGGTCCTTTTGCAACCAATACATGACACATAATATAAGCCCACAATGGGTAATTGGTATCGTCCAACTTATCCTCAATAGCCAACACGGAATACATCACTACTTTCAAGCCATGGCCATTGACTAAAATACCTTGATGCAAAAAAATGATTGTATTTTAAAAGTTGAATAGAACTACCCTTACTAGTTTTGCTAAACTTGTAGAAGACTTTGAGACGCTTATACTGACAAACCGAAATGTGTATATACCTTTGGTAGAAAAAGTTGAAATTTCCTACATAAGCATTGCAATAGTGCATCGGAGGCCAAAACGAGCTCAAATCGCAATTTCGGCACCTTGACTATGCCCACCAAATATCATGCGATTTTGAGACTGTGACTGGGGGAGTATCCACGATGCCCTAGATGAAGCGATTATCTGCTTTGATACCAATTGTTGGAGTCCGAGGTCTGCGGAAGCACATGAATAACACAAGGAAGAAGAAGAAGCTTTGAGCACAACACACAATATTGAATGTATTACCACTAGAATGTACAATGATAAGTAATCCATTAGGACCCTCCTAAAGAGGGAAAAAGTGCACCGATGGTCTACTGTGTTCACACCCATCACTACCTAAATATATCAACAACTCTAAGGAAGTGAGGTCCAATTTTTTTAATAACACAAGCAACCAAGGGGAAATGGGCAATGAGATAGCGGACATAGAGCCAAAATATAAAGGAAGGGAAAACTCATCTAGAAAACAATAAAATTGGTTCAATGCCAATGTCTGTAGGGAAATGGTTGAAATTTCCAAGTATCAAAGCTTCCAAACTGGAGGGGTAATAACTCAAGGGGTAGATTCCCCTATAAAGGTATTGAAAATGAAGATCCTAACTCCAAGGGGTGTGTGTGTGTGATGATTTCCCTAACAACTGAGAGACACCGTTGTGTGTATGGGGTGGAAAAATCCATGAATCTACACAGGCGATAAGAGCAAAGGACTTCAAAATAGTCCGGTAGATGTGAACTCTCAAAGAAATAGACTTACTAAGACCATTTTCAAAGGAAATCAACCAATCTCTATGAGCATGGATCATACCTCCTAATCTTGGAGACCCTACATTCTCTAAATACCCAAAACATTCATCAAAATTGACATGATTCCTATAATTTTCTAGGGACATCACTAGTGAATTACTAGACTCCCGGGCATCTTCTAGGTGATTGTGCAAAAGAAGGAGACAAATAAAACACAAGAAGATCAAATTCAAGTGGGAAGTTTTTCAAGAGAAACCCTGATTACACCATTTACTTAAGATGGTGATCATTAGAGGCTCCCCTTGATAGCACATGTTGGCAAAATACTTTGATGTGCCAAATAAAATTAATTGATTTCAAGAAAGAAATTGTGCAATGATTTCCCTAGTGCATAGAGAAATCATTGTGTATTTTTGAGACCAATGGAGTATAATTTGGTGCCAAAGGTACTCACATGCCATAAGGAGTGCATCATACTAGGGACTTCAATATTAAACAAGCTTAAAGGGAAACAACAATTTCCTTGAGCTAGCTAGAGACATCATTACCTTCTTCAGATACTAAAAGAAAATTTTTAAGGATAAATAATTTTGGGATAGGTTCATAGATACTTTTGAAGAGGCATACGAGATTTTATTCTTGATTTTAGAGCAACTTGATGCTATTTTCAAACAATGATTTCCCTATTTACCAAGGGAAATTGCTTCTTGACTTGTGAAAAGAATAGGACATTTCTTACAAAGTGAGTGTGCCCAATCTTGGTTGAAACTTGGAATAGATAGGCAAAATAGTAAAAGTCTAGAAACTCACTTGAAGTTGTGAGACCAACAAAAATCAACCCATTTCAAGCCTTGGAAAGTTGATAAAAAGTGAACATGACTTACTCATACGCTTTGATGCACTTGAGGTTTGGTCACCCCTTTGTGAACTCAGACGTTGGGCTACTTGTTGAGATATCAAGCATTCTCCTTCATAAAATTGTACCAAGTAAGCTAATTGCAAGGGACACAAGGTACCTCTAGGCTTGTCCCTTGGCCTACCACGTTGGCTACACCCCTTAGAAGCTTAATTCTAGGAATCTGAGAGTCACTAGGAGACTGAACTCATAAGAAGGTGTCTTTACTTTGGGAGTGTATTGAATATCCAAGGGTACACCAATGGATTCGAAAATAGAGGGATTGTTGGGTAAGTTCCTAAGGCATCACCATAAATTTACCTAGAAAGGGGGATTCATTAGGGTTAGTTTGTGAGGATGGTTGAAAGACTAAGTCTATGCAAACACACAATGGAGGTTGTACATTGCATTGTTGATTGCCTTCTTTTGAGAAATTTTGATTGTCAAGTGCACATGCAACATTGGTTTAAGTTTGAACATATTGTACTTGTTGAATCATCATTAATCATTACATTTATATCAAAGCAAACTAAGTATGCAACATGTTTACTTTGTGCACAACTTAAGAGGCTCAACTAGTAACATCTATTGTCCATATTTGTGAATTCATTTTAAGCTTTGAAAATATTGTTTGGACGTATTGTTGTGTGGAATTCATTGAGTTTTTAGTTCACATTTCTTGTGAGCATTCACAATGTGAATCACAAACACAAGCACTCTTTATCTATATGATTTTGTAGTAGCGTAACATACTAGGTATACAAATATTACCTAATGCACAAGGGCACAACATTACACCACAAGCTAAAACAATGGAGGGAAGCAAGGTATTGGTGAAGGCTTAGCATTACATCCTCTAGCTTCAAACCTAGGAATTTGTTAGGGATGTAAGGAACATGTGACCTTACCCCCATATTCATGTATATGTATATCATTTATAAAGAATTGCCTCATAGAGATCATTATGTGGGTTTCAAGGCTCCCATGCATGTGTGCACATCTCTCCTCTATCTCCCTTCATCTCCTCCTTTCTCTTCTTTTTTAGCACACCCAAGCCCTTCATTGGTATCAGAGCTTGTTGAACGCTGGTGTGCAAGGAGCTTCAATGGAAGTTTAGGGTTAAAGAGGTGAATGTGCAGGTCAGCACCTTCATGATAGCTACTCAATATTCTGGCCATAACTCGAGTTAGGAAACTTTTATTTACACGATTCAAAGTTCTACATGTAGCTACAATAGAGAACTACAATTTTGCAAAAGAATGTAGAATTTGCTTTGGAGTTTTAGTTCATTGAAAATTCAAAAAACTCAAAGTAATGTAGATTTTGAATTTATAATCATTTGGAAAACAGGTCTTTTTTTTGTTGTAACTTGAGTTTTAGAGGTCAAATTGAAGTGATTCAACTTTTTTTCCTGTCGTTTGAGAAAGCATCCACAAATTTGTAGAAGAACATAGGTTAAGATTTTTAGTTCTAGGTCACCGAAAATGAAGAATACAAAGCAACAATGCTATAGGTGAAAGTGAAATTGATAACAGATGCTTGTTTTGTGTATATCTTGAATTACACCTCTGGTTGAGGTGTTCTAAGTATTGTTATGTAGCTAAGAAAGAGATCTTCAAGTTTGCTAAAGAGTTCAGGTAAATCTTAAAGTTTGGAGCATAAAAAAGGCAATATACAGACTATTATATTTTTCCTATGAAATCGTAAAGATAGTTGAAGATTGGAATTATCTTCAAATCTCTTTTGAGCTCTTGGTTTAAAGATTTGTTAGTGCAAAGATACTGTGGAGAAGGTTGCATGAGCACTTGTGCATTGGTCTTTGCTTCCATTTGACCATGTATGATCACTATGGTAGCTCCTTCGTATGACAGTAGAGCAGAATCCTGTTAAG
The DNA here is from genome assembly GCA_020310875.1 of Ceratopteris richardii. NCBI lineage: Eukaryota > Viridiplantae > Streptophyta > Polypodiopsida > Polypodiales > Pteridaceae > Ceratopteris > Ceratopteris richardii. Next base: position 60,067,807 of record CM035415.1, read on the forward strand.
TGTTTGGCATATGAGATTGCATTGTGGTTAGGTCATGCCTTCACGAGTTTGATCATAGCATTGTCAATGGATGTATAGTGTCACTGTGTTCCATATCTTGCTTATGCTGCTTGGATACGACTTAGCTTGCTAGTTGCACACAATTTATGTGAGTTGATTTTGGATCTTGGTTAGTACTTGTATTCTTGTTTTGTGCAGGTACATTATGTAGTTGAAGCGTCAACTATATATCATTTCATCATCTATTTTGGCTTTGCATTGAGCAATATTATCACCAATAATTATATATGATTGCCACTATGGTTTGGCATTAGTGGATGGTATATTCCTACATGATTATTTTGGTTCAAAGTCCATTTATAGAGGAGATGTTGCCAAAATTTCATTGGTTTTTATGCTAGAAGAATACTCTAGTAGATCCTCATGCTTATGTGATAGCTTTGGATCATTGCTTATCTCCATTCACTTGGACTTGATCACATGTTATTCATGATAAGTTGGACCATCTTGCAAGATTCATTCTTGAGTGGGAGGTGTATTGCCATTGTATTAGTGTGTATTGCCATTAGTTTTTGGCATGTGTAGTTGCCATTATCTTTGATTGGATTAGTGATAGGTGGTGATAGGTTGCTCATTTTTCTTTTGCTATTGATTATCTTATTTTGATTGCTCAGTTTACAAGGGATACTCTATCTATTTTTTTCTAGGATTCTTTCACATCTACTTGGTCAATTCAAAGATTTGGTGAGCACGCTTATGATGATGGTTTTATGTGTATGCTAGATGCATGGTTATGTGAAAAGTGGTTCACATGGTTTCTTCTCTAGCAAATTATTTGTGATGTGAGTTATGCATATGGATATGCAAGGGTGATCCTATTGGTTATAAAGTATTATTTCTAGTCTCTTGCTACATTGCTAGTCTCTTGGATTGTTAGCATGGTGTCTTCTCAGTTTGATGGCATTGACTTTCTGAGATGGAAAGCTCAGATGTGGCATACATTGGTTCGTGCAGGGTTACACATGTATGTGCATATAAATGCACAGAGGCCTCATGACATGACCGGCCACGTATGAATGGATAAGGATGCATTGGCTAGCTCCATTATCCAAATACAGCTTGTGGATTCTATATATGAGTCCGTGATATATGAGGAGATGACTAATGCATTATGGTAGAGACTACATGATATGTATGTGAGTCCATTGAATCATGTGAGACATAGATCACATCGATGACTTCGACGTTGGCATTGTGGTCATGAGAGCCATACTCAGTGATGTTGCTTTAGACGGATGCAACAATGACGTTAGAGACATGCACGTGATGCAGATCAATTAGTGGTTTCAGGGGAACCTTTGAAGTTGATTATGCGAGTGATGGCGATATCACTTTTTTCCTATGGCTCATCTCAAGACTCCTCTTGTTCATTAGAGAACACACATATGAATTGGTTGCTTGATGCATTAGCCACTTTCCATGTTACTCCATGTCATGAGTGGTTTTATTGATTCTTAGGGGAGAGTTGTGGATGTGTGCACATGCATGATGGTATGCCATATGCCATTGAGAGTGTAGGAGATGTATGCCTTATACTACCTAGTGGAGCGTCACTTATAATTAGACATGTACATTATGTGCCTTCATTATCTATGAGCTTAATTTCAATTAGCCAGCTACAGGAGAGTAGATGTTATACATTCCTTGGTGAGCATCATTTTCAGTTGCAATTGGGACAACTTATGCTTGTCAAAGGTGCGAAGATTGGGCATTTGTATCCTCTACCAATACTCCACGAGAGAGTCTCGTCTCAATGGGAGTTCAACCTTATGTGCAATGTGAGACTCATCATGTCTCATTTTGTCTACCTAGAGATAGACCTATTGACATTCATGATGCACATGTATGCCAGGATTCAAATGCTCATATAGATGCACATGTAGATCATGTTTTGGATGCTCATGATGCTTATGTAGAGCATTATGATTAGTTGGATTCTTTAGAGCATGATTTGGATGCTCATGTAGATTATAATGATGATACTCAATTGTAGTGTGATCATCAATTTGACCATGGTGTTAATGTTGTGCGGTTAGCTCATGTGGAGCATGATGATACACTTGGTGTGGTAGAGAAGGATAGCTCTTATGATACATAGTGTATGGTGGAGTATATTAGCTCTTAGGATGCACAAGTAGATCCAAGGGAAAAGGTAAATGGATCTCTTCTACTAGTAACTTGGCTAAAAATATGTCAGCAAGTAAAATGGGTGCCCTCCATTTTGATCGAGGGGGGGAATATATGTCTTCTGACTTTAATGCATTTCTAGGTGAACGTGGGATAAAACATCAGTGTACATTTCCATATACACCTCAATAGAATGGAGTTGTTGAATGGAAGAATAGGTCACCCATGGAGATGGCAAGATGTATGGTCAAGAGTTAGGCTTTACCACATAGTTTTTGGCTTGATGTTGTCATATGTGCAACAAATGTACTTAATGGTGTCCCAATAAAGCATTGCAGTCTATCACTCCATATGAGGCTTGGCATGGTCGCAAGCCATTTCTTGCTCACTTGTGTGTTTTTGGTTGTCTAGCATATGTATTATTGCCTGAACAACAATGCTAGAAATTGGATGATAAAGTAGTGAAACGTATTTTTGTTGGGTACAGTTCTGAAAGCAAAGGCTATCGTCTATATCATCCACAGACTAAATGCATTTTGGTTAGCCGTGATGTTTTTTTTGTGGAAGATGTTATTCAACCATTACTTTCATGTACTAAGGAGACATCAGTTAACTCCAAAGACATGTATGACACTTTGCTGCCTCTTTTTATAGGTGGGCAGTCTAGTGTTGTGTTTGGTGTGTAGAAGTGTGAGAGACACACAAGAAGCACACACACGGATCACAAACGTAGCAAGACACACAGAGAAGATGGATGGTTGGAATAGCTCTCTCTGTTGATGATGAACTGAACTGAAGTAAGAGCTGAATAATATCCCTAAGTACAAAGTACCACCACATATGAGAGTATCAAGCATGTGGTAACATGGGGAAAAAACCTCTTACCAGCACTAGAGTAAAAAGTGCATCAAAGCTACTCAAGGAACACATAAGTGTAACAAACCCCCCTAGAGCAAATGATGTGAGCACATACAGGGAGGGACAAATCAGCCCCCACAAGGTAATAAGCCTAAAGCTTTGCGAAAAGCTTCAAACTTTTCTTGTGGAAGAGCTTTGGTGAATATGTCTGCCACATAGGCACATATACCAAATCAATATCTCCTGCATGAAGGCACTCCCTCACATAGTGATAGTGCACCTCAATATGCTTGTTTTGTGTATGAAACACTAGGTTTCATGCAACAACCAATGCACTCTGACTATTAGTGAGAATATGCATAGCAACATCAATCTCCATGCAAAGATCCATCAATAGGAATCTTAGCCATATACACTCCACTGTAGCTATGAAAACTGCCCTGTACTCAGCCTCACAACTCAATGTCGCCACTGTAGGTTGCTTCTTACTCAACCAAGATATGCATGAGTCTCCAAGGAAAAAGCAATTACCACTAGTGGACACGTGATTATCATAACAACCAGCCCAATCGCTATTTGTAAAAGCATGCAAGCATGGCTGAATATCTCTGCCATAACAGATACCTAAGCTCAAAGTGCCTCAGAGATATCTAAATACATGTTTCACCGCTTACCAATGCTTAGTGCCAGGGCTATCCAAGAATCGACTCAACTAAAAACTGTATCCTGTATATACGACCTTTTGTTGCATGCATATATAAGACATCCCACAACTTGCTGATAAAGAGAAGTATCAAATGTATCACTAGAATCCTCAATTGAGAACCTAAATCCTATCTCAACTGGTGTGAAAATTGGCACGCAATCCTCAAAGTCAAAATGATGAAGTAATTTGTCAACATACTTTGCTTGATACATAACGATTCCCCCCTCAATAGATACAAACTCGATGCCAAGATAGTAGTTCAAAAGACCAAGATAAGTGACATAAAAGTATGCTACAAATCAGCCATAAGAATGTCAAGTTTTGCATCACATGACTTAGTAAAGAGTATGTCATCGGCATAAAGAACAAGCACTGTAAGATCAGACCCATTTTTGCGTCTATAGAGTGTGCTTTCAATTGGTCTATATGTGCTTGTAGAGTCAAGAGTATGACCCAGTCAAGAGTATGTCATCGACATAAAGAACAAGCACTGTAAGATCAGCCCCATTTTTGCGTCTATAGAATGTGCTTTCAAGATCAATCAAGTGCTTATGGATTTTTCCATACCATGCACATGGAGCTTGCTTGAGACCATACAAGGCTTTATGCAAGCGACAAACCATATGCTCTTTCCCTTTCATGGAAAATCCAGGAGGTTGCTTCACATAGACCTCTTCTTGCAAATCACCATTCAAGAAGGTTGTTTTTATGTCCAATTGATGCACCTTCCAACCTCGATGGGCAACCAATGCAACCACGGTATGAATGGTAGTCATGGATGAAGTAGGTGCAAAAGTTTCCTCATAGTCAATGCCATATTGTTGCGCATATCCTTTGGCGACCAATCTAGATTTGTAGTGATCAATTCTACCATCAGACTTTCTCTTGATCTTGTAAACCCACTTTGTACCAATGGCATTCTTTCCTTTTGGCAATTCGCATAACTCCCAAGTACCATTCCTATGTATGGAATCCATTTTTGATTCCATAGCACTCATCCATTGTGGATCATCACATGCATCATCAAAAGAGCATGGCTCTTGATTACATGCTATTGCAATAAAAGAATAATCCACAAAATTACTTGATGCATGGTGAGAGCTTGATCTTGTTCTACCAAGTAAAGGCACACTCAATTTGCTATCCTGCAAAGTTTGTTTTAACCACTTTGGTAGAGACCATAGTCAAGCGCACCATTTTGGAACAGAGGCATGAGTGTATCGAACACATCTTGTGAGCTAACTCTTACAAGAGCATATACCAAACAACCAAACACATGCATATGACTAACCATAGGCTTATGAATATTCCGAGCCTTATAAGGAGTGATGACTCTCAATGCTTTGCTAAGCCAGCAATTCAACACATAATTTGCACACATGACCGCGTCCATCCAAAATTTATGAGGAAGATGCTTTCCTTTAACCATACATCATGCCATTTCAAGTAGAGTTCTATTTTTACGCTCGGCGACACCATTTTCTTGAGGTGTATATGGCACCGTACATTGGTGTGAAATACCTCTTTCACGAAGAAAAGCATCATGTGATATGTATTCACCACCACGATCCGTGCGTAGAGCAAAAAAATACCTAATTCTTTGCTTTCATAGGATACACCCATGTATGGTGAGTAGCATCATCAATGAAGGTAACAAAACATACATGCTTCCCAAAAGATGGAGTTTTGACTAGACCACATACATCACTATGAACAAGTTGCAATTTTCTTGTAGTGTGTGTATGACCATCTTTTGGAAAGGAAGCATGATGCATTTTTCCAAGAATGCAACCTTCACATGCATGCTTTTCAATGGACTCAAGTGTAGGCAAACCAATAACCATGTCCTTCTTTTGCAAGTAAAGCAAACTATTGAAGTTCGAGTGACCATAATGAGCATGCCAAAGCTCCATTTCAGCCATGGAAGAAGTATGAGCAACCAAGGCATTCGAGACAACCCTCTTGTATGTATCCATGAGATACAAACCATTACATAATGTACCGGACATCACGATAACATCGCCATTGATGAAATCATGAACCATACACTTATCATCAACAAAGTGTACATGAAGTCTAGCTTTGGCAATCAACGGAATTGAAATTAAGTTCTTCTTGATATCGGGTACATACAATGCATTTTTCAAGAGAATCACACCTCCATTTGAAACCATAAGCTCAATTTCTCCTACACCAATGATAGGATAAGAGGCATTGTTTGCACACACCACATGTCCTCCTTTGGGTGCATCTTTCAAAGAGGCAAAAAATATTTTGCATGATGTTATCTGCTTTGAAGCACCACTATCAAAGAACCAATCCAAATTAGACTCACTCACAATCATACATTTAGAATACAAAGATGCATCATAATGACATGTAACAACACATGCCCAAAAATCTTGAGCCATGTTAGCTTCATTATTCTTTGCATTTGCTGAATTTCCATCAATAGACATGCCAGATTCTTTCTTCTTTTCATTGTGTTTAGCAAGCTTTCTACACTCATCAATAGTATGACTAGCCTTTTGGCAGTATTCGCATGTCTTCTTCTTTTGCAAATGAGCATCATTAGAGGAATCAGTGGAAGAGGAAGATTGAGGTTTTGGTTTTGATGAACCCAAAGTTGAACCATACTTGCTTTTCCCCTTTTGTGAGATAGCAAGTGCTTGTGTTCCCTTAATGAAACCACTCCTATTCACTCTAGATTGCTCTTCTTGCAAAAGAAGAGATACAAACTCATCAAATGCATACATATTAGGATTCCCTTTTGCAACCAAACAGAGTGTAGTAGCAAAGCTTTGAAAAGATTCTGATAACCCTTTCAACAACTTAGAAATGAGTGATGCATCTGGAATAATCTCATCTATGTTTGCCAATTGCTCTTTCAATTCCTTGATGCATGTCACATACACATCCACTGACTCATTTTTTAGCAATACATACATCCTCAAGTTGCTTTCTCAAGTATGCAACATGTGCTTCATTACGCACGGCATACAAAGAAGCAAGAGTGTCCATGCCTATCTTGATGTAGAAAATGACCGAATGTGTGGAACTTTATGATGCTTCACAGAAAGCACAATCAATGCATGAGCTTGAACATCTTTTCCATCCCATCTAAGTTGCTTCTGTGTAGGTGGAGAAGGAGAAACCACTATACTTGAAGAAGAAGCTCCATCTGTGATAGTATACTATGAAGTAGAAGAACTTGCGGGTCTCCGATCTACATCTTCCAATATGTTCCAAAGTTGTTTTGCAACAAGGACATTCTTCATCATGTAAGACCACATTGGATAGTTGGTCCCATCAAGCTTATCTTTAGCTTGAAGCATGCCAAACAAGTCATTGTTGTCCACCATTTCACTAAGGAATAAGAGTGTGACAAAATCTTTACTGCGATGAAAGCTAAAATGAGTGCTGAAATTTCAACTCACAAACCATCACTCTGATGGCAATTCTGACTACACGAATGGTTTCAAAATGGGGGTAAAACCTCATGGCACCTGGTGTAAATGTTTCTTGGTTGCTGAAATTCACTGTTCTATGCTCCGAATTCGATTTCCACTGTTAAAAGTGCACGTGCACCCCAACACGAAGAACCGAAACTTGAGGAGCTAAACCTAATCTGATACCATTGTTTGGTGTGTGTGGAAGTGCGAGAGACACAGAAGAAGCACACACAAGGAGCACAAATGCAGCGACACATGGAGAAGACCGATGGTTGGAATAGCTCTCTCTATTGACAATGAACTGAACTGAAGTAAGAGTTGAATAATATCCCTAAGTACAAAGTACCACCACATATGAGAGTATCAAGTATGTGGTAACATGGGGAAAAAACCTCTAGCCATCACTAGAGTAAAAAGTGCCCATGTATAGGGAAAAGGTTCACATCAAAGGTACTCGATGAACACATAAGTGTAACATGCTAGTTCTAATGAGGCAACTTCTCATCCTTCAAAGGTTTCATGTGATGATGCAAATCATTACATTTCTGATGCAGATTTACATGATGTACTTGCTGATGAGAGATCTGATATTGAGGAGGCAAAAACTATGCCAAAATGGTTGGTCTAGACTTTGCGTGACAACAAATTAGATGCACCTCTGTCATATTGTACTCGTTCAGGCTCTCATAGTGCCTCTTTTGCATCAAATTTCTATGCTATGGTTGCCTCTAGCCTCTATGATGACAATGAGTCTGTTTCATTTGATGAAGCACAATATTCTCAAAATTGGAGGGACACTATGAAATCAGAATATGATGCTATCATGAAAAATGGTACCGGGTATTTATGTGACTTGCCTCCTGGCAAGAAGGCCATTGGCATAATTGGGTATACAAGCTGAAGCATAAGCCTGATGGAACAGTTGACAGGTATAAGGCTAGGTTTGTTGTAAAGGGTTATGCGTAGGAAAGAGGCATTGATTCTGATGAGACTTTTGCATCTACATGTCGAATGACTATTGTTCGTAGCATTTGTGCACTTGTAGCTCATCATGGTTGGAATGTACATGAGTTGGATATTAAAACTGCATTTCTGAACAGTGACTTGCTAAAGAAGTCTATGTTTTTTAGCCCCATGGATTCGTGCAGAAAGGGCATGAAAACCAAGTGTGTAGATTGAAAAAAGCATTATATGGTTTGAAGCAAGTACCATGTGCTTGGTACGAAAAGATACATGCCTATCTGATTGCACCTGGTTTTGAGAACAATCCAACTGAGACACCTTACATGTTAAGCATGCAAATGATGTGCTTTTGATTATTGTTATGTATGTTAAGGAGATGCTTCTCACTGGACCTCATGAGAAGCATATTGCTGATTTTAAGGCTGATCTACATGCCTCATTTGAGGTGTCAGATTTTGGGCATTTGCATCATTATTTGGGCACTCAGTTTATGCAAGTTGATGGTACAATAGCTTTGTGTCAAACAAAATATATTGACACATTATTGTAGAATTTTGGCCTTGAAGACTATAAACCCATTGCCACTCCTATTGAGACAGCTTTATGATTGAGTCTTCATGATTCTAGAAATGCTTTTGATGTTGTTCTCTATTAGTAGAATGTTGGATGCTTGATTTACTTATGCATTACTTGGTCAGATATTCAATTTGCTATCTCACAGATGAGCACATTTATGCATTGCTTAGGTGTCAAGCATTGGCAGGCAGTTAAGCGCATCTTTTGCTACTTGAGTAGTACTCGGCTACTTGGATTGTTTTATCCCAAGGGGGGATCATTACCGCTAACTGGGTTGGTTTCTATGACACTCGTGTGTCCACCTGTGGTTTTTGTTTCATGCTTGGTAGCTCATGCATATCTTGGTTGAGCAAGAAGCAGCCTACTATGGCAACTTCGAATTGTGAGGCTGAGTATAGGGAAGCTTTCACATCGACTATTGAGTGTGTGTGGCAAAGATGCTTTTTCTGACTCTAACTGGGTTGGTTTCTATGACACTCGTGTGTCCACCTGTGGTTTTTGTTTCATGCTTGGTAGCTCATGCATATCTTGGTTGAGCAAGAAGCAGCCTACTATGGCAACTTGGAATTGTGAGGCTGAGTATAGGGAAGCTTTCACATCGACTATTGAGTGTGTGTGGCAAAGATGCCTTATGGCTGATTTGGGCATTGGTTAGTCTTCTGCCACCACCATCTTCACTAACAGTCAAAGCACATTGGCAATTGTGAGGAACCTTATGTTCCATGCTCGCACTAAGCACATTGAGGTGCAATATCATTATGTCAGGGAGAGGTTCTCTACAGGAGAGATTAGTTTGGCATATGTGCCCACATAGGAGAACATTGCAGACCTTTTCACAAAGGCTCTACCTAGGGAGAAGTTTGAAGCTTTCCACAAAGCTTTGGGCTTACTTCCTTTTGGGGATTGATTCCACATAGCTTGGCACTTCCTTATACATGAGTGCCAACTCGTTGTTCATTGCATCACTCCCAAGGGAGATTTGTTGATATATTTAGGTAGTGATGTGTGTGAACACACTAGGACCGTCGGGGCACTTTTTTCCCTCTTTAGGATGTTGATATATTACCTAAATATATAAGCAAATCCCCAAGGGGGATTCATTGATATATTTAGGTAGTGATGTGTGTGAATACACTAGGACCATCGAGGCACTTTTTTCCCTCTTTAGGATGTTTTTTCCCCTAGATTGTATATACGCCTATAACCCTAATGCATCACTTATCTTTGTACATTCTAGTGGTAATACACTCAATATTGTGTGTTGTGCTCCAAGCTTCTTCTTCTTCCTTGTGTTGTTCGTGTGCTTCTCTAGACCTCAAACTCCAACACGTGTTACCATCACCATTCATCTCTGTGTTCAAATCAACACATACAGTAGATTGATATCCTTCTTCTTGAGAAAGTGAATAAGAACTTGTGTTCTCCAATCTAAGATTTTTATAATGTGACATTCTGGAGCTTTTTTTGGCTTGTCTTCTTCCTTCATAAATGCATGAGTCTCTATTAGGACTTCTTGGAATTCTTCCTCGATAATTGGAGGTGGCTGAGGCAAATGGTGTTTCAGTTGTGTCATCAGAGTCTCTAGTTTGCGTTGATCCACTCATCCTAGGCATGTAATTTGTTCTTGCCTCATCACATGAAGTAATGAATCTTTTCTTTTCAAGAATTGAGGTGGAATATTTCACATATTTGGCCAACTTGAATGTGGGCATAGGCCTTAGTTGATCTCGGATCTTCAAAGCATGATATATTAGGATAGTAAATGCAACACTTCCATTCAAAAACTTTTTTATGCCCCATTGCTTCTTCACCTTGAACAATCTTTCTTGCACATATGGAGTCATGTTTGTATGATTCTTGACTTAATTTAGTACAGAGACAAAAATTGAACCACTATTTATTGAGAGGCTGTGTAGTGATGCATGTTAGGAAAACAAAAGTGTTGGTGTACTAGGCTATTTCTTCTTGAATAACCAAGTGGTTGATATCCAAAAATGTTCTTTTCTTTGCCTCATGATCGTCATCCTTCAAGCCCACATTTCCATCCTTAATCCAACCAAAAGTATCTTTGATGAGTTCATGAATCGGATTGTTCTAAGACTTCATTTGTAGTCAATGACCTATGCTTCTAGTATTGATGGTTTGTTAGTTGCTAGGTGCAAGGTGTTCATGACTTGTGTGTTACTCTCAGTGTCCATGTGAAAGGCCAAATGGCCACCAGACACTTTTGTATATGTTCTTTAATAAACATATAGTGACCTGATCAGCCACAAATTATAAGTTTGACTGTATTTGTAACACCTAATAAGTATGTCGTGCTTCTTGTGTATTGTGTTTTTGCATAATCTATAGCCTTTGTGTGAAGTATTGTGTGTGGTTCTTGGAGCTCAGTTTTCTACTCTGAGGATATCATCGTGGAGCTCTCAAGAAGGAGGATGCACTCTGGTTCATTGCCATTGAATTACTTCATTGGTATCAGAGCATTTCGATGCAAAAGCTTTGTTCCTTTTGTGCGAGGTAAGCGAGCAACTGCCCACCCATCCAAGGCTTATGACTAAGGTGGCAACCAAGGCATAGAACTTGGCATACCTTGTCATACAAGTCACCAAAGTCACCATTGGCACCGTTGGCTATGCATGAGGGAGGACCTCAATGGTTAAGGAAGATAGAGGTTCCCGATACTTCTCGAGACGTCACCCATCCTAGTATTGTTCCCTCAAAGCTCGCTTAACTGTGGCAATCTCTTGCCACTAAGCTACACTCTTGTGGTGCTTGAAGACGGGGAAAGACTAAGGTTCACATTATCATCAACAAGTTTTGGGCCCTCAAAGCTTCATTGTTTGCTTTCAAAGCCTATTTTTGAAGCATTTTTGGGGTGATTTTTGGAGCCATTTTGGAGTACTTTCATGCATAGTTCTTTCCATAGAGATCCAAGAAAATCAAGAAGAGTTTCTTTGTACTACAGGTTCTTCGAAGGTTTTAGTTGGGGTGGGAGCAACCATCACAAGTCTATGCAGGTTTTTGAGCCTAAAGAACAGAGTTCACAGACACTTGCAGGTGTTGTTGGCTAGTGTTTGGGCAGTGAATTTAGCTTTTCAGTGCCATTTTATTGCATATATTGAACACATACACACTATGTCTTCTTATGTGGATACCGCTTATGTATGTCTATGTGGTCATTGATATAGTAGTTATGTTTTTTGATAAAGAGGGTCGTGGTGAGGTTTTCTTAACTGATAAAGAGGGTCGTGGTGAGGTTTGATAAAGAGGGTCGTGGTGAGGTTTTCTTAACTGATAGACACCCAGATGTCGGGGTCTCTTTGATAAAGAGGGTCGTGGTGAGGTTTTCTTAACTGAGAGACACCCAGATGTCGGGGTCTCTTTGGTGATGCAGGTGGAAGACTTACCTAGCCTTTTACATTTAATAAAGAGGGTCGTGGTGAGGTTTTCTTAACTGAGAGACACCCAGATGTCGGGGTCTCTTTGGTGATGCAGGTGGAAGACTTACCTAGCCTCACCATAGGAGATGTATGATAGTTGTTCATAGGTGCTTGTAAGCCTAGTTGGCTTCCTTTGGGTAACTTTTTATATGTAGTGGAGTGAGTGATTCCCAATGCAGGTAAACATGTTAGTACTTGTAGTTTTATGAGATTTTGACACTAGTCATATGCTCATTTTGCAGAGGATACTCTAGCAGAATTTTTCCTGATTTTTGGTTTTGTCAACTATGGAGTGGTTGATTTACTCATTGATAGACTTATTCGTGTGAGCACATTTATTCTCACATAATCCTTTTGGTTGGTCATTATTGTTCATTAATTCATTTTTTTGGGAAGACTACTGAATTCTCTCTCATACTTTGACACTTGGTCGTCCTTCATTGAGCCTTAGTCGTTTTTTGACTCTTCTAGCTCCATTGTCATTCTATTCAGTTCTCTACCATCATGGCATCAAAGGTCTTAGGCACGTTTAGTGGATCAGGGTCTAGTGTCAGTGTTCCGAGGAGTTATAACTTTCAGGGCGAAGACCATTTGAGATCCAAAAATTTGATGGAATAAACTTTGCTCTATGGAAGGATCAGATTGAAGATATGCTGATTCAGAGGACGCAATGGAAGCTAGTAAATGGAATCTCAAAGAAGCATGTTGACATGGATGATGATGATTGGGATGAGTTAGATGAAATGGCCAGGTCCATCATTCGATTGTACCTAGCAGATAATGTTTACTTTATAGTATAAGATAGTGAAAGTGCAGATGAGCTTTCAAAGAAGTTATGCAATACATATGAAAAAGAGACAGCATCAGATAAAGTGTATCTGATGAGAAAGTTATATGAACTTTACATGAAGGACATAGAGATTGTTGTTATGCACCTTGCCATCATCATGGGATACGTTTTGCACAACTATTAGCAATAGTGCACTTGGTGGTAAATTGGTCTATGTTGACATATGTGGAGCACTCTTGAGTGAGCAGATTCATAGAAAATCTATGGTTGGCACTGAGAGTGGAGATGCATATAATGTTCATGATTCTTACTGTTGGAAAACTCTGATTCTATGTCCCAATTGGTCAAAATTTATTCCGGTTTATAGCATATGAAGACTTGGATCCTATCCCTCTATAGCAAACCAAGACGGCCAGCGTGGATAGGTCAAAACTCTCCCACATCGTTGGCATGAGTTCGAGTCTCACGGACAGCAGTGCGCAATGAAAACACATTTTTTTCTTCCATGTTTTTTGATAAATTGCGAACGACGAATCGCATGTGATTTTATTGGAGAATACGATCGCTTATACTTTATATGGAGCACTTGCTTTTGGAGGAGCTTTTCAAGGGACAACTAACTACTATATAAGTAGAGCTTGGCTTATTGTCTTGCATCCTTCACCTAGTTCAACACCAAGCTTTGGAGCTTTGGTACCTCAATAGAGGTGGTGCTTCTTAGCACATGGGGCAGCGATGGTGCTATCTTGGAGCATGTTGAGGAGCGGCTATGGAGTTCTTCTTGGAGAAGAAGAGTGTTCTCACACTCTTGCTAATGGAGAGGATTTACCCCGCAACAGCTTGGTGGTGTGGATCGGCCATTCACATGATGTATTTGAAGATTGTCTTCTACATGAAGATTTCGGGTTACTTCAAAGACATTGGATGGTGGTTAACATAAGATTTACATCTTATGTTAAGAATTCAAGTACATATTCTCTTTATGCACACACATACTACTTGGAGTTTATGGAGGTAGTAGAAGGTATGGTCATATGAGTTTGAGGATTTCTTGCAGTAAACTTGTTAGCATTCTTTGCTACTTTTGTAAGTAAATGATCTTTTCACACACGTATCTGACTCAGGGTCTTCCATAGCCTAAGTTCAGATGAGGGTTGTTGATTATCAGTTTTAGACTGATCCTTCCTCTTTCTGTCACTCATATTCACTCTTCTACAACCTATCAGGTCACACATCTCATGTATATTTAGATTTTTGTCCATACATCTGAATATGTTTGTTACATTTGTACATTCACTCATCCATGTATTTTTGTTCACATAGAGTGGTTGAGAGTTTTGCTCCCACATTGTACATTGAACATTGGTATATATGATAGTGTGAGTAAGCAGTGGCTAATGTAACACTTTACACATGTTGTCTAGTCTCTCTCTATCTTTGTCTCATCACTTGTATGATTAAGTGTGGTATGTTCGTGTTTTGTCAATATTGGAAGATTGCTAGATTCTATGTTGTATATGCTGGACCTATGGAACCATGGACCTGTGATATGAGCTATGGGCCTACTAAATTTCCAACATGGTAGGAGAATTAAGAGTAGAAGTAAATCAAGGAAGAGGCCATTATTGTCATAAGAAAGGACACATGAAGAAAGACTATTATCCATTAAAGAATGTTAAAGGTAAAGGATAGAATGTTGATGGGCATGTTAAACAACTACTTGCACCATCTACTTCGACTGCGAATATTGAAGAAATTAATGCTATTTTTGATGATGCTAATGTGTTGACACTTGATAGGATTGTGCCAATTGAGGTTCTTATGGTTGATTCTCTTTCCCACACATGGGTGCTAGATTTTGGTGCTTCTTTTCATGTGACACCACACAGAGAATGGTTCTCTAACTATGCAGCAAAGTCTCTTGGTATGATGAGACTTGGTGACTCTTACTAGCGTGATGTTGTGGGGATTGGAGATGTGGTTGTATAGTTCATCGATGGTTCAAAATTTACTATGTATAATGTATGCCATGTACCTCAATTATCACGTAGTTTGATGTCAATTGGTCAACTTGTGGACCTTGGTTACAAGGTGGTCTTCTATGCTCAGTCCCTTTGCATATCAAATGGCAATATGTTTATTACAAAAGGAAGCAAAGTTAGCTCACTTTATCCTTGATTTGTATCATAGAAAGAACACTTGTTGGCTCTTATTGAACATCTAATGTCTTGTATTTGGCATGGTCATTTGGGTCATATATCACGTAGTGGAATGGAAAATATTTCTCATTATGGCTACTTACCTAGTATCTTTCTCTGATTTTCATTTTCTAAGCATTGTCAATATGGAAAGCAAACTGGGAATGTGCACAAGACACACATTGACTCTTCAATTCAGCCTTTAGATCTTGTTCATACATATGTGTGTGGTCCTATGCCCACAAGGTCTTTAGGTGGTTCTCTTTACTTTGTCACTTTCATAAATGATTCCAGTAGAAAATTCTGGGTGTATCCTAACAAAGCAAAGGATGAGTATTCCCTACTTTCAAGAAAAGTCTTGCTTCAATTGAAATTGAAAAAGGAACTAAGCTTAAGGGTTTACGTTTAGATAATGGGGGTGAGTATGCGTCACATGAATTCAACATTTTCTCTCAGTCTAGAGGAATTTGTATAGAGTTTACAAATCCTTATAATCCAATACAGAATGGTGTAGCTAAAAGGATGAATATAACTATTCAGGATAGAGTAATTTCTATGTTCCATCATGTAAACTTTCCACAAGGGTTTTGGGTAGAAGTAGTATTGACGATAGTTCACGTGATTAATCTTTCACTTAGTACTACCAAAGGTCTAAAAGTGGCACAAGAGTTATGGACAGGGAATCCACTATATTATGATCATCTTTGAGTTTTTGGTTGTGAAGCATATGTCCATATACCCAAGAATCTAAAACAAAAGTTGGACCATAAGTCAAAGAAATGTATTTTTCTTGGATATGGTCAAGAAGGATAATTTGGATATCACTTATGAGATCTTGAAACATGATTAGTGATCAGAAGTAGTGATGTCATTTTCAATGAGTCTAAGATGCATAAAAAACCCACTAAGGAGCTTGAAGTGAGAAGAGTGGTGTTTGCAGATACTAGTCCTCTAGTTAGCATGCATAAAAATGCTCCACATATGGATGTTCAAGAGAATGTCTGATCAGATTAGTCTGCAAATGTTCTTGTTCACCAACCATTGAGATGCTATACATGTGTATGACATCCACTTGATAGATATGTTCCAGGTTTGGATTTTGTTATGCTAACATATGTTAGTGAGCCTTCTTGCTACAAAGAGGCTATGCAGACAATGGATCATGTCAAGTGGGAGCGTGCCATTAAGAGTGAGTTGGATTCTTTTCACAAGAATGGTACTTGGGATTTAGTACCTTTGCCAAAGGGCAAGAAAGATTTACCATGTAAATAGGTATGTAAGTTGAAATTCACATCAGATAGTGCTTCTCCAAAGTATAAAACAAGACTTATTGCAAAGGGTTTTAAGCAACAAGATGGTGTTGATTTTGAGGAAATCTTTCCTCCTGATGTGAATGTTGGAGTTAGACGTCTTCAAAAGCACGCGAACAACACAAGGAAGAAGAAGAAGAAGAAGAAGCTTGGAGCACAACACACAATACTGAATGTATTACTAGAGAATGTACAAAGATAAGTAGCCCATTAGGTCAATAAGGGTATATACAAGCCGTGTTAGTATATTTCATTTGACACAAAGCCATTTCACCATCAACATGCATAAATTGAATGCCCAAATAGTGATGCAAATGCCCCAAATTAGACATCTCAATTGAGGCATTTAAATTAGCCTTAAAATCAGCAATATGCCTCTCATGAGAACCAGTGAGCAACATGTCATCAACCTAAACCACAATGATCAGAAGTACATCATTAGCACCCTTAACATATAAGGTGCTTTTAGTTGGATTGTTCTCAAAACCATGTGCAATTAGATAGGCATGTATCTTCTCATACCAAGCACGTGGTGCTTGCTTTAAACCATATAATGCCTTCTTTAACTTGCACACCTCGTTCTCATGCCCTTTCTGCACAAAGCCACGGGGTTGGAAAACATACACTCCTTCATGCAAGTCACCATTCAGAAATGCTGTTTTGATATCCAACTGATGTACATTCCAACCATGATGAGCTGCAAGTGCACATATGCTATGAACACTAGTCATTCACAAGTAGGTGCAAAGGTCTCATCAAAATCAATGCCTCTTTCTTGGGCATAACCCTTTGCAACAAGCCTAACCTTATACGTGTCAATTGTTCCATCAGGTTTACACTTCAACTTGTATACCCACTTTGTGCCTATGGCCTTCTTGCAGGGAGGCAAGTCACATAAAGACCAAGTACCATTCTTCATTATAGCATCATATTCAGATTGCATAGTAGCCATCCAATGTTTAGAATTTTGTGCTTCATCAAACAAATAGGTCGAGTCTCATCACAAAGACTAGAGGAAGCCATAGCATAGCCATTTGACACAAAAGAGGCACTATGAGAGCCTGATCGAGTACGATATGACAGAGGTGCATCCAATTTGCTATCACGCAAAGTCTGCACCAACCATTTTGGCATAATTTTTGCCTGCTCAATATCAACTCTCTCATCAACAAGTGCATCATGTAAATCTGCATCAGAAATGGAATGATCTACATCATCACATGAAACCTCCAAAGGCTAACAAGTTGCCTCATTAGGACCAACACTAGACTGTCCACCTGTAAAAAGAGGCAGCAACGTATCATACATGCCTTTGGAGCTAACAAATGTCTCCTTAGTACATGAAAGTAATGACTGAATAGCATCTTCAACAAAAACTACACCACGGCTAACCAGAATGCATTTAGTCTATGGATGATACAGACGATAGCCTTTACTTTTAGAACTGTACCCAACAAAAATACATTTTACTGCTTTATCATCCAATTTTCTACGATGTTGTTTAGGCACTAATGCATATGCCAGACAACCAAAAACACACAGATGAGCAACAGATGGCTTTCGATCATGCCAAGCCCCATATGGATTGATAGATTGTAGTGCTTTAGTGGGACACCTATTAAGTACATATGCTGCACACATAACAACCTCAAGCCAAAAACTATGTGGTAAGGCCTGACTCTTGACCATACACCTCGCCATCTCCATGAGTGATATGTTCTTCTGTTCAGCAACTCCATTCTATTGAGGTGTATACAGCATTGTACACTAGGGTTTTATCCCACGTTCAGCCACAAATGCATTAAAATTAGAAGACATATCTTCCCCGCCTCGATTAGAACAGAGGGTGCCATGCTGACATATTTTTAGCCAAAACAAAAAACTGTTTGAAGCACATAAACACTTTGGACTTTGCTTTGAGTGGATATACCCATGCATGCCTGGAAAAATCATCAATGAAAGTCACGAAGTAAAGATAATTTCCAAAAGAAGGTGTTTGCATAGGACCACATACATTGCTATGAACAAGCTGCAATTTTTGAGTAGCCCAAACTGAACCATCTTTTGGAAATGAGGAATGCTGCATTTTGCCCAAAATACAACCTTCACATACATGTTTAGCGGGTGCCTCAAGTTTGGGCAAGAGGACACCATTTCAAATTTCTGTAGGAGTAACAAACTAGTAAAGTTCAGATGACCAAAGCATGCATGCCAAAGCTTTGCATGTGACATAGCCTGAGAATCATGTACTGCACATGCCCAATCATGACGGATTTTTCATAGTGCATGAGCTTATACAACCCACGACATAAAATGCTAGAAGCAATAATAACATTGCCATTTGACAGATCATGAACTGTACATTTGCCATCAACAAATTTCACAACCAAGCCAATCTTGGCTAATGCAGAAACTGATAACAAATTATTCTTGATCCCTGGCACAAATAAAGCATTTGACAAAGTGAAAGAATGACGATTAATAGTAATCAGAATGATCTTACCAACTCCCATGATAGGATAAGAGGAGTTGTTGGTGCATGTGATAGTATTTCCTATAGGGGCAGGCTCGAGTGAAGAAAAGAAACTACGCTGCGAGGTAATATGTTTGGTCGCCCCACTATCAAAGTACCAAACATCTGAGTCTACTGCAGACATGCATTGCTCATGAGAAGATGGGTCAAAACTGCAAAGAGTAGTAAACACCCATTCTTTGCAGAAGTTTAGCAGAATTTGTTTTTGGAGTAGGGGCCTCTGCAACAACCATTCCAGCCTCTTTTTTCTTTGCCTCTTTTGCAGCCAGTTTAGGACAGTTTTTTATGATATGATCATTTCCTTTATAGTACTTGCAAAACAATTTTCGCTTTTCTGATTTCTTCTCATCTTTGTCTTCCTTCTTCGAATGTGTAGAATTAGCAGATTTCTGCGTACTAATTGAAGAGCTCCATTTTCCTTTGCCCTTCTGACTAGCTAGGTAAGCTTGATCTACAACAAACATAATGGACCTATTTTGCCTTGACTGGTCTTCCTCAAACAGAACAGAGACTAACTCCTCAAATGACAAGGCATTGGGATTTCCTTTCATCATCAACCGAAGAGTAGAAGCAAAAGTCTGATATGAATCAGGAAGACCATTCAGAATGGTGTACACGAGTGAGCTATCTGGTATAACTTCATCAACAGAAATCAATTGTTCCTTCAAGTCTTTGATCATTGTTAAAAAATTGTCCATAGAATCGCCTTCATTCATGTGCTCACTCTCCAACTGTTTTTGGAGGTAAGATACACGAGCCTCATTCCTAGTTTGGTACAATGTGGTAAGTGTATCCCAAGCATCCTTAGCTGTTGTACAAGAGCAAATGTGAGGAATAATGGCATGTTTGACAGACAAAGCTATCAATGCATGTGCCTGAGCATCTTTGCCATCCCAATGAATCTGCTCTGCAGTAGGTGCAGCAAAAACCATAGCACGAATAGGAACCTGTAGAATATCATCATCTTCGAAACCATCTCCATCAGCTCGAGCACTTGTATTTGTAGTACCTATATTTGCAGGTGTAACATGACGTCTTTCAACACCGTGCACAATATTCCACAGTCCTTTTGCAACCAATACATGTCGTATCATATGAGCCCATAACGGGTGGTTGGTACCATCAAATTTATTATCAACAACCAACATATGGAATACATCACTGCTTTCAGCCATGGTCAGTGACTAAAATACCTTGATGTCAAAAATTGACTGTATCTCAAAAAGTTGAACAGAACTGCTGAGACGAATTTTGCTAAACTTGTAGTAGACTTCAAGATGCTTATACTGGCGAACCAAAACTGGCATATACCTTTGGGACAAAAAGACAAAATAGCTTGCACAAGCACTGTGATAGTGTGTTCGGAGGCTGAAACGAGCTCAGATCGTGATTTTGACACCACAAAGAGAACACATTTTGATCTCTGAAATATTTTGCGTATGCTCACCAAAATTCATGCGATTCTGAGGCTGCAACTGGAGGAGTGTCGATGATGCCCTAGATGAAGTGGCAACCTGCTCTAATAACAATTGTTGGAGTTAAACGTCTTCCGAAGCATGCAAACAACACAAGGAAGAAGAAGAAGCTTGGAGCACAACACACAATATTGAATCTATTATTAGAAAATGTACAAAGATAAGTAGCCCATTAGGGAAATAGGCGTATATACAAGCCAGGGAAAAAACCTTCTAAAGAGGGAAAAAAGTGCCTCGGTGGTCCTAGTGTGTTCACACACATCACTACCTAAATCTATCAACAGTGAAAATTGCTTTCTTGCATGGAGATCTTACAGATGAGATATAAATAGACAATGGTACCAAAAGTTTGATTCTTTTATGAAGTCTCAAGGCTATTCTCGAAGCAATGCAGATCAATTTTCTCTACACAAAGAGATGATGAGATGGAAGCTTGATATGCTTGATACTTTATGCCGATGATATGTTGATTGTAGGGGAGTCCTCTTCTAATTTGTCAATTCTCAAGAGGAAGTTGAGTCAAACATTTGATATGAAGGATTTGGGGGATGCCAAACATATTATTGGCATGCACATTACTCGTAATAGGAGTAAAAGATGCATATACTCGTCTCAAAGTGAGTACATATCCAAAGTACTTCAAAGGTTCAATATGCAGGTGGAAAGGCATTGAGTACACCTTTACCCACATATGCAAAAATTGTTGGGTGTGTGTAGAAGTGCGAGAGACACATGAGAAGAAAACACAAGGAGCACAAATGCAGACACACAGAGAAGACGATGGCTGGAATAGCTCCCTCTATTGACAATGAACTGAACTGAAGTAAAAGTTGAATAATATCCCTAAGTACAAAGTACCACCACTTATGAGAGTATCAAGTATGTGGTAACATGGGGAAGAAACCTCTAGCCAGCACTAGAGTAAAAAGTGCCTATGTATAGCGAAAAGGTTCACATCAAAGCTACTCGAGGACCACATAAGTGTAACAAACCCCCTTGGAGTGAATGATGTGAACACATACACGGAGTGACATATCAACCCCCACAAGGTAATAAGCCTAACGCTTTGTGAAAGACTTCAAACTTTTCCCGTGGAAGAGCTTTGGTGAATATGTCTGCCACATTATCTTGTGTTAGCACATATACCAAATCAAGATCTCCTCCATGAGGGTGCTTTCTCACATAGTGATAATGCACCTCAATATGTTTGGTCCATGCATGAAACACTAGGTTTCATGCAATATCCAAAGCACTCTAACTATCGGTGAGAATATGTGTAGCAACATCAATCTCTATGCAAAGGTCCATCAATAGGCGCCTCAGCCGTATACACTCCACTGTAGCTCTGAAAACTTCCCTGTACTTTGCTTCACAACTTGATGTCGCCACTGTAGGTTGCTTCTTACTCAACCAAGATATGCATGAGTCTCCAAGGAAAAAGCAATTACCACTAGTGGACACGCGAGTATCATAACAACCAACCCAATCACTATCTGTAAAAGCATGCAAGCATGGATGAATATCAAAGAGACCTAAGCTCAAAGTGCCTCTAAGATATCTAAACACACATTTCACCGCTTGCCAATGCTTAGTGCCATGGGTATGCATGAATCAACTCAACTCAGAAACTGCATACTATATATCTGGCCTTGTGTTGCATGCATATATAAGACATCCCAAATCTTGCTGATAAAGAGAAGTGTCAAATGCATCACTGGAATCCTCAACTGAGAAGCTGAATCCTGTCTCAACTGATGTGGAAATTTGCTTGCAATCCTCAAAGCCAAAATGCTGAAGTAGTTTTTCAACAGACTTTGCTTGATGCATAACAATTCTCCCCTCAACGGATACAAACTAGAAGCCAAGATAGTAGCTAAAAAGACCAAGATAAGTGACATCAAAAGTATGCTGCAAATCAGCCATAAGAAGGTTAAGTTTTGCATCACATGATGCAGTGAAGAGTATGTCATTGACATAAAGAATGGATTCCTGATTGCATAGCACTCATCCATTGTGGATCGTCACATGCATTCAAAAGAAAGTGACTCTTCATTACATGCTGTAGCAATAAGAGAATAATCCACAAAATTACTTGATGCATGGCGAGAGCTTGATCTTGTTCTACCAAGTAAAGGTGCACTCAATTTGCTGTCTTGCAAAGTTTGTTTTAGCCACTTTGGCATAGTTTGTGCACTCTTGATAGACAGGCGTTCATTATGTAAAACATCTTCAATATGTACATCATGTGTGGGCTGAATTTCATGCTCATTTTCAGCCATATTTTGACGCAAACGTTCAGCCATATGTGGCTGGAAATTTCTAGTAGTTTTCATAATTTTTGGCTGAAAAAATTCAGCCATGTTTGGCTGGAAATTCTCTGCATTTTTAGCACTAATTTTTTGGAATTTTTCAGCCCTTTGAGCCTCAGTTGGCAGGTCTCCATGGCTACAGTCAAGCGCACCATTTTGGAACAAAGGCATGAGTGTATCGAACACATCTTGTGAGCTAACTGTTGGCTGTTTTTTGCATTCAAGTAGAGGGAAAACTTAATTTTCAGCAAATACCACATCTCGACTCACAATAATTGTGTTTGTCAATGTTACAAATGATATCCCTTACTTTCAGCACTATAACCAACAAATATACATTTCTTTTGCTTCTCATCAAGTTTTGTGATGTTGTTGTGATGGTACAAGAGCATATGCAAAACAACCAAACACATGCATATGACTAACCATAGGCTTATGACCATTCCAAACCTCATAAGGAGTGATGGCTCTCAATGCTTTTCTAGGGCAGCGATTCAACACATAGTTTGCACACATGACCGCATCCATCCAAAACTAATCAGGAAGATGCTTTCTTTTAACCATACATCGTGCCATTTCAAGTAGAGTTCTAGTTTTATGCTTGACAACACCATTTCGCTGAGGTGTATATGGAACCGTACATTGGTGTGAAATACCTCTTTAATGAAGAAAAGCATTAAATTCATGTGACATGTATTCACCACAACGATCCGTGTGTAGAGTCAAAAGCTTTTATGAAGAAAAATTATAAGCCATAGCTAAAAATGCTTTGAAGCAAGAAAATACCTCATTCTTTGCTTTCATAGGATACACCCATGTATGGCGAGTAGCATCATCAATGAAGGTAACAAAATATACATGCTTCCCAAAAGATGGAGTCTTGACGAGACCACATACATCACTATGAACAAGCTGCTATTTCTTGTAGTGTGTGTATGACTATCTTTTGGAAAAGAAGCACGGTGCATTTTTCCAAGAATGCAGCCTTCACATGCATGCTTTTCAATGGACTCAAGTGTAGGCAAACTAATAACCATGTCCTTCTTTTGCAAGTAAAGCAAACTATTGAAGTTCAAGTGACAAAAATGAGCATGCCAGAGCTCCATTTCAGCCATGGATAAGTATGAGTAACTAAGGCCTTCGAGGTAGCCCTCTTGTATGTATCCATGTGATACAAGCCATTACATAATGTACCGGACATCACGATAACATCGCCATTGCTGAAATCATGAACCATACACTTATCATCAACAAAATGTACATGAAGTCCAACTTTGGCAATCAACGGAACTGAAATTAAGTTCTTCTTGATACTGGGCACATACAATGTATTTTTCAAGAGAATAACATCTCCATTTGCAGCCGTAAGCTCAATTTCTCCTACTCCAATGATAGGATAAGAGACATTGTTTGCACACACCACATGTCCTCCTTTGGGTGCATCTTTCAAAGAGGCAAAAAATATTTTGCATGATGTTATGTGCTTTGAAGCACCACTATCAAAGAACGAATCGGAATCAGCCTTGCTCACAACCATACATTTAGAATGCAAAGAAGCATCATAATGACATGTAACAACACATGCCCAAAAATCTTGAGCCACGTTAGCTTCATCATTCTTTACATTTGCTGGATTTTGAGCAAGAGACATGCTGGATTCCTTCTTCTTTTCATTGTGTTTAGCAAGCTTTCTACACTCATCAATAGTATGACTAGCCTTTCGACAATATTTGCATCTCTTCTTCTTTTGCAAATCACCATCATTAGAGGAATGAGTGGAAGAGGAAGGTTGAGGCTTTGGTTTTGATGAACCCAAAGCTTAACCATATTTGCTTTTCCCCTTTTGTGAGATAGCAAGTGCTTGTGTTCCCTCAATCAAACCACTCCTATTCACTCTGGATTGCTCTTCTTGCAAAAGAAGGGCAATCCAGAGTGTAGTAGCAAAGTTTTGAAAAGATTCCGATAATCCTTTCAACGATATAGAAATGAGTGATGCATCTGGAATAATCTCATCTATGTTTGCCAATTGCTCTTTCAAGTCCTTGATGCGTGTCACATACACATCCACTGACTCATTTTTCAACCGTACATACATCCTCAAGTTGCTTTCTCAAGTTTGCAACATGTGCTTCATTACGCACGGCATACAAAGAAGCAAGAGTGTCCCATGCCTATTTTGATGTAGAACATGACCAAATGTGTGGAACTTTATGATGCTTCAGAGAAAGCGCAATCAATGCATGAGCTTGAGCATCTTTTCTATCCCATCTAAGTTGCTTCTGTATGATATATTAGGATAGTCAATGCAACACTTCCATTCAAAAACTTTTTTATGCCCCATTGCTTCTTCGACTTGAACAATCTTTCTTGCACATATGGAGTCATGTTTGTATGATTCTTGACTTGTTTTAGTAAAGAGACAAAAATTGAACCACTATTTATTGAGAGGTTGTGTAGTGATGCATGTTAGGAAAACAATAGTGTTGGTGTACTAGGCTATTCCTTCTTGAATAAGCAAGTGGTTGATATCCAAAAATGTTCTTTTCTCTGCCTCATGTTTCTCATCCTTCAAGCCCACATTTCCATCCTTAATCCAACCAAAAGTATCTTTGATGAGTTCATGAATCGGAGTGTTCTAAGACTTCATTTGTAGTCAATGACCTATGCTTCTAGTATTGATGGTTTGTCAGGTGCTAGGTGCAAGGTGTTCATGACTTATGTGTGTTACTCTCAGTGTCCATGTGAAAGGCCAAATGGCCACCACACACTTTTGTATATGTTCTTTAATAAACATATAGTGACCTGATCAGCAACAAATTGTATTTGTAACACCTAAGAAGTTTGTCGTGCTTCTTGTGTACTGTGTTTTTGCATAATCTATAGCCTTTGTGTGGAGTATTGTGTGTTCTTGGAGCTCAGTTTTCTACTCTCAGGATATCATCTTGGAGCTCTCAAGAAGGAGGACACACTCTGGTTCATTGCCATTGAATTACTTATTGGTATTGGAGCATTTCGATGCAAAAGCTTTGTTCCTTTTGTGCGAGGGAAGCGAGCACCTGCCCACCCATCCAAGGCTTATGACTAAGGTGGTGACCAAGGCATAGAAGTTGGCATACCTTGTCATCCAAGTCACCAAAGTCACCATTGGCATCGTTGGCTATGCATGAGGGAGGACCTCAATGGTTAAGGAAGATAGAGGTTCCCGATACTTCTCGAGAGGTCACCCATCCTAGTACTATTCCCTCGAAGCTCGCTTAACTGTGGCAATCTCTTGCCACTAAGCTACACTCTTGTAGTACTTGAAGACGGGGAAAGACTAAGATTCACATTATCGTCAACAAGTTTTGGGCCCTCAAAGGCTCATTGTTTGCTTTCAAAGCCTATTTTTGAAGAATTTTTGGGGTGATTTTTGGAGCCATTTTGGAGTACTTTCATGCATAGTTCTTTCCATAGAGATCCAAGAAAATCAAGAAGAGTTTCTTTGTACTTCTTCAACAATCAATGTTCACCTTTTGTGCTATGTTTTTAACTGCACACTAGTTAATCTACAGGTTTCTGAAAGGTTTTATTTGTGGTGGGAGCAGCCATCGCAAGTCTATGCAGGTTTTTGAGCCTAAAGAACAAAGATCATAGACACTTGCAGGTGTTGTTGGCTAGTGTTTGGGCAGTGAATTCAGCTTTTCAGTGCCATTTTACTGCATATATTCAGCACATACACACTATGTCTTCTTATGTGGATACCGCTTATGTATGTCCATGTGGTCATTGATATAGCAGTTACATTTTTTGCATAAAGCCTTTTACATTTGATAAAGAGGGTCGTGGTGAGGTTTTCTTAACTGAGAGACACCTAGATGTCGGGGTCTCTTTGGTGATGCAGGTGGAAGACTTACCTAGCCTCACCATAGGAGATGTATGATAGTTGTTCATAGGTGCTCGTAAGCCCAGTTTGCTTCCTTTGGGTAACTTTTTATATGTAGTGGAGTGAGTGATTCCCTATGCCGGTAAACATGTCAGTACTTGTAGTTTTATGAGATTTTGACACTAGTCATATGCTCATTTCGGAGAGGATACTCTGGCAAAATTGTTCCAGATTTTTGGTTTTGTCAACTATAGAGTGGTTGATTTACTCCTTGATAGAATTATTCGTGTGAGCACATTTATTCTCACATAACTTTTTGGTTGGTCATTATTGTTCATTAATTCATTTTTTTGGGAAGACTGCTGAATTCTCTCTCATACTTTGACACTTGGTCATCCTTGATTGAGCTTTAGTGGTTTTTTGACTCTTCTAGCTCCATTGTCATTCTATTCAGTTCTCTACCATCATGGCATCAAAGGTCTTAGGCACTTTTGGTGGATGAGGGTCTAATGTCAGTGTTCCGAGGAGCTATAACTTGTAGGGCAAAGACCATTTTGAGATCCAAAAATTTGATGGAATAAACTTTGCTCTACGCAAGGATCAAATTGAAGATATATTGATTCAGAGGAGGCAATGGAAGCTAGTAAATGGAATCTCAAAGAAGCATGTTGACATGGATGATGATGATTGGGATGAGTTAGATGAAATGGCCAGGTCCATCATTTGATTGTACCTGGCAGATAATGTTTACTTTATAGTATTAGACAGTGAAAGTGCAGATGAGCTTTTGAAGAAGTTATGCAATACATATGAAAAAGAGACGGCACCAAATAAAGTGTTTCTGATGAGAAAGTTATATGAACTTTACATGAAGGACATAGAGATTGTTGTTATGCACCTTGCCATCGTCATGGGATACGTTTTGCACAACTATTAGCAATAGTGAACTTGGTGGTAAATTGGTCTATGTTGACATATGTGGAGTACTCTTGAGTGGGCAGATTCATAGAAAATCTATGGTTGGCACTGAGAGTGGAGATGCATATAATGTTCGTGATTCTTACTGTTGGAAAACTTTGATTCAATGTCCCAATTGGTCAAAATTTATTTCAGCTTATAACATATGAAGACTTGGATCCTACTCCCTCTATAGCAAACCAAGATGGGAAGCGTGGATAGGTCAAAAGTCACCCACATCTTTGGCGTGAGTTCAAGTCTCACGGACAACAGCGCACAGTGAAAACGCGTTTTTTTCTTCCATGCTTTTCGATAAATCGCGAACAACGAATCACGTGTGATTTTATTGGAGAATATGATTGCTTATACTTTATTGGAGCGATTTCTTTTGGAGGAGCTTTTAAAGGGACAATTAACTACTATATAAGTAGAGCTTGGCTTATTGTCTTGCATCCTTCACCTAGTTCAACACCAAGCTTTGGAGCTTTGGTACCTCAATAGAGGTGGTGCTTCTTAGCACATGAGGCAGCCATGGTGCTATCTTGGAGCATGTTGAGGAGCGGCTATGGAGTTCTTTTTGGAGAAGAAGAGTGTGCTCGCACTCTTGCTTATGGAGAGGATTTACCCCGCAACAGCTTGGTGGTGTGGATCGGCCATTCACATGATGTATTTGAAGATTGTCTTCTACATGAAGATTTTGGGTTACTTCAAAGACATTGGATGGTGGTTAACATAAGATTTACATCTTATGTTAAGAATTCAGGTACATATTCTCTTTATGCACACAAGTACTACTTGGAGTTTATGGAGACAATAGCATCCATATCAGGAGGAGTCCGATTTAGCATAGGTACAAGAGAATCAGTACGTATATGCTTTATGCATATTTGGATGAGGTGTTCGAGAAGGTATGGTCATATGAGTTTGAGGATTTCTGGCAGTAAACTTGTTAGCATTCTTTGCTACTTTTGTAAGTATGTGATATTTTCACACACGTATCTGACTTAGGATCTTCCATAGCCTAAGTTGAGATGAGGGTTTGCTGATTATCAGTTTTAGATTGATCCTTCCTCTTTTTGTCACTCATATTCACTCTTCTACAACCTATCAGGTCACACATCTCATGTATATTCAGATTTTTGTCCATACATCTGAATATGTTTATTACATTTGTACATTCACTCATCCATCTATTTCTGCTCACATAGAGTGGTTGAGAGTTTTGCTCCCACATTGTACATTGAACATTGGTATATATTATAGTGTGAGTAAGCAGTGGCTTACGTAACACTTTACACATGTTGTATAGTCTCTCTCTATCTTTGTCTCATCATTTGTATGATTAAGTGTGGTATGTTCATGTTTTGTCAATATTGGAAGATTGCTAGATTCTATGTTGTATATGCTGGACCTATGGAACCATGGACCTGTGATATGAGCTATGGGCCTACTAAATTTCTAACAGGGCAGGAGAATTAAGAGTAGAATTAAATCAAGGAAGAGGCCATTATTGTCATAAGAAAGGACACATGAAGAAAGACTATTATCTATTAAAGAATGTTAAAGGTAAAGGATAGAATGTTGATGGGCATGTTAAACAACTACTTGCACCATCTACTTCGACTGTGAATATTGAAGAAATTAATGCTATTTTTGATGATGCAAATGTGTTGACACTTGATAGGATTGTGCCAATTGAGGTTCTTATGGTTGATTCTCTTTCCCACACATGGCTGCTAGATTCTGATGCTTCTTTCCATGTGACACCACATTGAGAATGGTTCTCTAACTATACAGCAAAGTCTCTTGGTATGATGAGACTTGGTGACTCTTACTAGTGTGATGTTGTGGGGATTGGAGATGTGGTTGTATAGTTCATCGATGGTTCAAAATTTACTATGTATAATGTATGCCATGTACCTCAATTATCACGTAGTTTGATGTCGATTGGTCAACTTGATGACCTTGTTTACAAGGTGGTCTTCTATGCTCAGTCCCTTTGCATATCAAATGGCAATATGGTTATTTCAAAAGGAAGCAAAGTTAGCTCACTTTATCCTTGATTTGTATCATAGAAAGAACACTTGTTAGCTCTTACTGAACATCTAATGTCTTGTATTTGGCATGGCCATTTGGGTCATATATCACGTAGTGGAATGGAAAATATTTCTCATTATGGCTACTTACGTGTTATCTTTCTCTGATTTTCATTTTCTGAGCATTGTCAATATGGAAAGCAAACTAGGAATGTGCACAAGACACACATTGACTCTTCAATTCAGCCTTTAGATCTTGTTCATATAGATGTGTGTGGTCCTATGCCCACAAGGTCTTTAGGTGGTTCTCTTTACTTTGTCACTTTCATACATGATTCCAGTAGAAAAGTCTGGGTGTATCCTATCAAAGCAAAGGATGAGTATTCCCTACTTTCAAAAAATGTCTTACTTCAATTGAAATTGAAAAAGGAACTAAGCTTAAGGCTTTACGTTTAGATAATGGGGGTGAATATGCCTCACACGAATTCAACATTTTCTCTTAGTCTAGAGGATTTTGTATAGAGTTTATAACTCCTTATAATCCACTACAGAATGGTGTAGCTAAAAGGATGAATATAACTATTGAGGATAGAGTAGTTTCTATGTTCCATCATGTAAACTTTTCACAAGGCTTTGGGTAGAAGTAGTATTGATGGCAATTCACGTGATTAATCTTTCACTTAGTACTACCAAAGGTCTAAAAGTGGCACAAGAGTTATGGACAAGGAAGCCACCATATTATGATCATCTTTGAGTTTTTGGTTGTGAAGCATATGTCTACATACCCAAGAATCTCAAACAAAAGTTGGACCATAATTAGTGATCAGAAGTAGTGATGTCATTTTCAATGAGTCTAAGATGCATAAACAACCCACTAAGGAGCTTGAAGTGAGAAGAGTGGTGTTTGCAGATACTAGTCCTCCAGTTAGCATGCATAAAAATGCTGCACATAGGGATGTTCAAGAGACTGTCTGATCAGATTAGTCTGCAAATGTTCCTGTTCACCAACCATTGAGATGCTCTACATGTGTCTGACATCCACCTGATAGATATGTTCCAGGTTTTGATTTTGTTATGCTAAGAGATGCTGGTGAGCCTTCTTGCTACAAAGAGGCTATGCAGACAATGGATCATGTCAAGTGAGAGCGTGCCATGAAGAGTGAGTTGGATTCTTTTCACAAGAATTGTACTTGGGATTTAGTACCTTTGCCAAAGGGCAAGAAAGATTTACCATGTAAATAGGTATGTAAGTTGAAATTCACATCAGATAGTGCTTCTCCAAAGTATAAAACAAGACTTATTGCAAAGGGTTTTAAGCAACAAGATGGTGTTGATTTTGAGGAAATCTTCCCTCCTATGGTCAATATGAAACATGCATAAATTGAATGCCCAAATAGTGATGCAAATGCCCCAAATCAGACATCTCAAATGAGGCATGTAAATCAACCTTAAAATCAGCAATATGCCTCTCATGAGGACCAGTGAGCAGCATGTCATCAACATAAACCACAATGATCAGAAGTACATCATTAGCACCCTTAACATATAAGGTGCTTTCAGTTGGATTGTTCTCAAAACCATGTGCAATTAGATAGGCATGTATCTTCTCATACCAAGCACATGCTGCTTGCTTTAAACCATATAATGCCTTGCACACTTGGTTCTCATGCCCTTTTTGCACAAAGCCATGGGGTTGAAAAACATACACTCCTTCATGCAAGTCACCATTCAGAAATGCTGTTTTGATATCCAATTGATGTACATTCCAACCATGATGAGCTGCAAGTGCACAAATGCTATGAACAGAGGTCATTTGGCAAGTAGGTGCAAAGGTCTCATCAAAATCAATGCCTCTTTCTTGCGCATAACCCTTTGCAACAAGCCTAACCTTATACCTGTCAACTGTTCCATCAGGTTTACACTTCAGCTTGTATAACCACTTTGTGCCAATGGCCTTCTTGCCAGGATGCATGTCACATAAAGATCAAGTACCATTCTTCATTATAACATCATATTCAGATTGCATAGCAGCCATCCAATGTTCAGAATTTTGTGCTGCATCAAACAAAATAGGTCGAGTCTCATCACAAAGACTAGAGGCAGCCATAGCATAGCAATTTGACACAAAAGAGGCACTATGAGAGCCTGATCGAGTACGATATGACAGAGGTGCATCCAATTTGCTCTCACGCAAAGTCTGCACCAACCATTTTGGCATAGTTTTTGCCTGCTCAATATCAACTCTCTCATCAACAAGTGCATCATGTAAATCTGCATCAGAAATGGAATGATCTACATCATCACATGAAACCTCCAAAGGCTAACAAGTTGCCTCATTAGGACCAACATTAGACTGTCCACCTGTAAAAAGAGGTAGCAACGTATCATACATGTCTTTGGAGCTAACAAATGTCTCCTTAATACATGAACGTAATGACTTAATAGCATCTTCAACAAAAACAACATCATAGCTAACCAGAATGCATTTAGTCTGTGGATGATACAGACGATAGCCTTTACTTTCAGAACTGTACCCAACAGAAATACATTTTACTGCTTTATCATCCAATTTTTTGCGATGTTGTTTAGGCACTAATGCATATGCCAGACAACGAAAAACACACAGATGGGCAACAGATGGCTTGCGATCATGCCAAGCCCCATATGGAGTCATAGACTATAGCGCTTTAGTGGGACACCTATTAAGTACATATGCTGCACACATAACAGCCTCAAGCCAAAACTATGTGGTAAGGCTTGACTCTTGACCATACACCTCGCCATCTCCATGAGTGAACTGTTCTTCTGTTTAGCAACTCCATTCTATTGAGGTGTATACGGCACTGTGCACTGGGGTTTTATCCTATGTTCATCCAGATATGCATTAAAATTAGAAGACATATCTTCCCCGCCTCGATTAGAACAGAGGGTGCCCATTTTACATGCTGACATATTTTTACCCAAAACCAAAAATTGTTTGAAGCACATAAACACATTGGACTTTGCTTTGAGTGGATATACCCATGCATGCTTGGAAAATTCATCAATGAAAGTCATGAAGTAAAGATAATTTCCAAAAGAAGGTGTCTGCATAGGACCACGAACATCGCTATGAACAAGCTGCAATTTTTGAGTAGCCCGAACTGAACCATCTTTTGGAAATGAGGAATGCTGCATTTTGCCCAAAATACAGCCTTCACATACATGTTTAGCAGGTGCCTCAAGTTTGGGCAAAGAGGACACCATTTCAAATTTCTGTAGGGGTAACAAACTAGTAAAGTTCAGATGACCAAAGCATGCATGCCAAAGCTTTGCATGTGACATGGCCTGAGAATCATGTACTACACATGCCAAATCATTCACTGATTTTTCATAGTCCATGAGCTTATACAACCCATGACATAAAATGCTAGAAGCAATAATAACATCGCCATTTGACAGATCATGAACTGTACATCTACCATCAACAAATTTCACAACCAAGCCAATCTTGGCTAATGCAAAAACTGATAACAAATTCTTCATGATCCCTGGCACAAATAAAGCATTTGACAAAGTGAAAGAATGACAATTAGCAATAATCAGAATGATCTTACCAACTCCCATGATAGGATAAGAGGAGTTGTTGGCGCATGTGATAGTATTCCCTATAGGGGCAGGCTCGAGTGAAGAAAAGAAACTATGCTGCGAGGTAATATGTTTGGTCGCCCCACTATCAAAGTACCAAATATCTGAGTCTACTGCACACATGCACTGCTCATGAGAAGATGGGTCAAAAATCTTAATAGTAGTAAACACCCATTCCTTGCAGAAGTTAAGCAGACTTTGTTTTTGGAGTAGGGGCCTCTGCAACAACCATTCCAGCCTCTTTTTTCTTTGCCTCTTTTGCAGCCAGTTTAGGACAGTTCTTTATGATATGATTATTTCCTTTACAGTTGCAAAACAATTTTTGCTTTTCTGATTTCTTCTCATTTTTGTCTTCCTTCTTCGAATGTGTAGAATTAGCAGATATCTGCTTACTAATTGAAGAGCTCCATTTTCCTTTGCCCTTCTGACTAGCTAGGAAAGCTTGATCTGCAACACACATAATGGACCTGTTTTGCCTTGATTGATCTTCCTGCAACAGAACAAAGACTAACTCCTCAAATGACAAGGCATTTGGATTGCCATTCATCATCAACGGAAGAGTAGAAGCAAAACTCTGATATGAATCAGGAAGACCATCAGAATGGTGTACACGAGTGAGCTATCTGGTATAACTTCATCAGCAAAAATCAATTGTTCCTTCAAGTCTTTGATCGTTGTTAAAAATATGTCCATAGAATCACCTTCATTCATGTGCTCACTCTCCAAGAAACACGAGCCTCATTCCTAGCTTGGTACAATGTGGTAAGTGTATCCCAAGCATCCTTAGTTGTTCTGTAAGAGCGAACATGAGGAATAATTGTTGGAGACCTCTTAATCTCCAAATGCTTGATCTATACTGATCTAAGAACACATCTATATCAATTATAGACCAAACTTTACACAAATGTTACTTTGATTTACCAAATCATTCATGAACAATTCTCTGAGTGAGAATTTTCCTTCTTCAAGAAGTCTGCTTCAGAAATTGACTTCAATACCTGCACACGTCTTCAGATATCTTCAACCTAATGATGCGCAAGTCTTCACACTACCTTTGCACAATCATATCAACCATTTATTCTCCAAAAGAATCATTAAAATTTTGATTTGATCCTTAAGATCAAAGATATGTCAAAAACTGTCTTCCAGAAATGACGACTTTGACATGGTCAATTTCTTAAGTTGATTTCTCACAGCACAAATCCCGTTTTGCTAAATGCTTTTAGCCATAGCTTCCTTACCTTCTAACTTAGATTTTGAATGCTCACTCATTCAAAACTTTACACTATGCACTGAGATCTAAGCAAAACATTGACACAAAAAGTGCGCGACTTTTTGAAGTCTGTCTACAGATTCTACATACAAATGTTCCTATTGATCATTCTCACAGTAGGAAAGAAATTAGATCATAAAATTCTGAACGTAGCTTCATTAGCTTTCAGATTAGATGTGTACAAAAGGATTTCTGATCTACATGATCAGACTGAGAGAACTTAGAGAAAAACCCGTAGCTAATTTCCTGAGTAAAACTTTCTACACATCTCTCTAAGACACTTGTCTTCAAAATGAATCTCACACACATTTCTTTACATCATTGACTTATATACATATAGTTTTAGACTTATCCCACGTCTATTACATTACTCCTTATCATCCTAAGGATCATCTATACTCAGATTACAAGAATTTCCACCTATAATGTACATATATATATATACATACTTCACTTTTGATATCTCTTCACTCTCTCAAGTGTCTTCTTCCACTTCAATATGATCATAAGCTTGATTCAAGATCTTTATAATCACCAATTTGTGATTGTTTTGTTCCAACAGCTCCCCCTCAATCACCAATTGTGATTATTCCATTCTTCTTCACTCCTGCCATTTCTTTGAATCTTTGTAGCTTAGGTCCATCCAAGCTTTTTGTCATCATATCTGCAACTTGTTCTTTTGTTGAAGTATACACCACTTCAATCTCTTTATCAAGTACCTTTTCTCTCAAGAAATGATATTGAATTTCTATATGCTTAGTTCTGGCATGAAAAACAGGGTTAGCTGCCAAATACAAAGAACCCATATTGTCTCCAAAAATAATTGGAGTACTCTTATCAGTTCCAAAACTCTTCAACAAGGTCTTTAACCATATTACTTCTTTTGCAGCCTCTACCATTCCTTTATACTCAGCTTCTATGGATGACAAAGCAACCATATTACTTCCAATATAACAGAGATACCCATGAGTGGACCTTCTATCATCTGAATCACTTGCCCAATCTGCATCACTAAACACTTTGATTCTTGTGTCAGAAGTAAATCCATAATACAAACCTTCACTTAGGGTTCCTTTGATATATCTGAGTACCCTTTGAGCTACAATCCAATGAGTCTTCTTTGGACAATGCATGAATTGTGATAACACACCTACTACATATGATAGATATGGCCTTGTCAAGGTAGCATAGATTAAACTACCTACCAAACTCTGATATTTCTTCATGTCATTAAATTCTTCTCCTCCATACCTGCTCAACTTATGATTTACCTCCAATGGTGTGCTTGAAGGCTTGCAATTCTCCATGTTAAACTTGACTAGAAGATTCTTCAAATACCTCTCTTGTGTAACATATACTCCATGTTGAGTATACACAATCTGCATTCCTAAGAAATAAGATAAGTTTCCCAAATCACTTATCTTAAACTCCTTCTCTATTTGTTTCTTAAGTTCATTGATTCCTTGAGCATCTGTACCTGTAACAATAATATCATCAACATAAATACACATGTATATGTATCCATTTTCACTTGCCTTTACTAGCAAGCTACTATCTGCCTTTGATGCTTGAAATCCACAATCATTCAAGAACTTGACAAGCTTGTAATTCCATGCTCTTGGAGCCAGCTTCAACCCATACAAAGCTCTCTTGAGCTTACACACATAATCTGATCCAATTGAATCCATGAAACCTTCTGGTTGCTCCATGTATACTTCATCTGCAATGTATCCATTCAGAAATGCATTGTTCACATCTAATTGTGATAACTTCCATCCTTTACAAGCTGCAATAGCAATCAATGATCTAATTGTAGACATTTTAGCAACAGGACTAAAGGTTTCATCATAATCTACCCCATAAGTTTGGGCATAACCTTTGACCACAAGTCTAGCCTTGTATCTAGACACCTTTCCATCTGCAAACCTTTTTGTTTTATACACCCACTTACATCCAATGACTTTCTGATTCTTTGGTCTTGACACCAATTCCCAAGTTTCATTTTCAAGTAGAGCATCATACTCTTCTTGCATTGCCTTCTCCCAATTCTGTTTACCTTTAGCTTCTTCATAAGTAATTGGATCCTCTTCTGTCTTCACAATGTAAGCATAATCTTTTGTTGTTAGAAAAGATGTATCATAACTATACCTTATAGGCTCTTTCCTTTCCCTTGAGGATCTTCTGACCTCTGCACTTCTTGAAGTCTCAGCCACATTTGATTCTGGATCAAATCTTGGCCCATCTTCTACATTATCCTGCAATTTACTTTTATAGTCAACATCAGCAATATCTTCTTCATACACATTTACTTTTGCTTTCCCTTTCCTTTGTATTTCTTTGTCATCTGCATAATCATTTGTTGACCCTGTATACCATGTGTTTTGCTCATCAAATGTAACATCTTTGGTAACAAGAAATTGCTTTGTGGATGGACTCCACAACCTATAACCCATCTGTCTATCATCATACCCAATAAACACATACTTCTCTTCTTTGGGTTCTAGCTTATGTCTTAATTGTGAAGGAACATAAGCATATGATAAACATCCAAATACCTTACAGTGATCAAGAGTAGGTTTCTTACCCCACCATGCTTCATAAGGAGTTCTTCCATCCAAAGCTTTACAAGGTAACCTATTCACAAGGTATGTTGCAGTGTTGATAGCTTCTGCCCATAAGTAATTTGGACAATTCTTTTCCTTCATCATTGCTCTTGCAAATTCTACAAGAGTTCTATTTCTTCTTTTTGCAACTCCATTCTGTTGAGGAGAGTACCTGCAAGTTACTTCTCTCTTTATACCTGCATTCCACAAATAATCATCAAACTCTTTAGAGAAATACTCTCCCCCTCCATCTGATCTCAACCTTTTAAGCTTTTGTCTTGTAATCCTTTCTGCATGAGCATGATAATGTTTGAATGTCTTGAAGACTTCTGATTTATCCTTGATTACATATAAAGTAATCCATCTGGTTGCATCATCAACAAACAACACATAATATCTGGATCCATTTATGCTATAGTCCTTTGAGGGACCCCACACATCTGTATGAACCAATTCAAGCATATTTGAATACTTGTACCCTGATTTATTGTATGAACTTTTGTGTGCTTTACCTAATTGACAAGCTTCACACTTGTACACCATGTGTTGCCCTTCAATTTTTGGTAAACCAAGCACCACTTGATTCTTTGACATTTCCTTTATAGCTCTCTCATTGAAATGACCTAGCCTTTTATGCCATAGGTCTAACTCAGACATCTTTTGACTTCCATAAGTAAATAAAGCATGTCCCACATTACCTTGGACTTTGAGAGTAAACAACCTTCCTTCCTTTTTACCTGCAATTATGTTTCTATATCCCTGATTTGGATCTTGCACATAGACACCATCATTTGTGAATCTGACTTCATATCCCTTCTCCACAATTTGCCCTACACTTATCAAATTTTTAGGAATAGTAGGAACATAAAGTACCTTGCTCAAGAGTGTACTTCCACTCTTTGTCTTCACTGATCCAATACTCTCCACTTTATGTTTGGTATTATCACCTGTTTGAACTGTATGTCCATTCATCTTTGCTTCCATATCAGTCATCAAGGATATATTGCCACTCAGATGATTGCTACATCCTGAGTCAATATAAAACACCCTTTGATCTTCTCCTACTGATTCATGAGTTGCATTTAAGATAAGAGTCGTATCATCCTTCTGATCTGATGCATAGTTATAATAATTGTTGTTGTAGCACCGAGGTTGAAAGCTTCTTCCACCTCCTCTAGCATATGATGTCCTACCACCTCTTCCTCTGAAATTGCCTCTTTGGTTTCTGCCTCCTCTACCTCTTTGATTAAAACTCTGATTATTGCTTCCACCATTTTGATTGTTATACCAACAATCATTTGCCAAATCATTGGTTCTGCCACAAATCCAACAAGCTTTAGTATTATCTTTGTTCTTACCTCCTCTTCCTTTACCTCTGAAATTCATTTTTCCTTTTGTAAAGTTAGCTTGGCTTGAAGATCCTTCATCATCAGTTGACTGCTTTCCTTTGCCATTCTTTTTCTTGTCCTTGGAGTACACGGCTTGACTTGCACTCCTATCATTATCTCCCTTAATGTCCTGCTCAAAAGTTAGCATGTGTCCTAGCAATTGATTAAGATCAGGAGTAAAATGATCAAGTGACAATTCTATGGCCAATATGAAAGGCTTCCACTTCTCATCTCCTCTCAGACCTGTAAGTATTTGCCTTACCAACTTATCCTCTTCAATGTCTTCATCTATTGCTCCCAAGCTATCTGCAATATCCTTCATCCTTGCCACATAATCAGAAATTGATTGTGAGCTCTTCTTCTTGAAAGTTGTAAATTCAGCCCATAGTGAGGACTTCCTTGACTTGGTTGTGTTTTGGAAATGCTCTTCCAAAGCATTCCAAACATTTGTTGCACTTTCCAATCCTCTAATGTGAGGTAGAAGACAGTCATTTACAACCATGTAAATGATGCTCCTAGCTTGAGCATCCTTTCTCATCCAAGTCTTCAAATCTGCAAGCTCTTCCCTAGTTGGAATACTAGGATCTGCAAATTCAAGCTTTTCTTCTTCTCCTGTAATGAATGCCATCAAATCTTTGCTCATGAGATGTGCCTCCATCCTCATGGACCAAGCTGGATAGTTCTCCCTATCTAGCTTATCAATCTGCAAGCTTTCTCCCATCTTTTGATCTTCTGTATCTGCAATTACTATGATTTATGATAGTAAAATGTACCTTTGATATGAACCTTCAATCCTTTTTATCCTTCAAACTCGTGCTTTGTACTTCTGCAGGTTATCTTCATGAATTTTTCTTTTTCCACCTTCGATTAGAAAGAACTTCAATATCTGTAGCAGTCGGGACTTCCAATGCCTTTACTTCCCTTGTATTGCACCTTCAGCTCTGATACCACTGTTGGAGACCTCTTAATCTCCAAATGCTTGATCTATACTGATCTAAGAACACATCTATATCAATTATAGACCAAAATTTACACAAATGTTACTTTGATTTACCAAATCATTCATGAACATTTCTCTGAGTGAGAATTTTCCTTCTTCAAGAAGTCTGCTTCAGAAATTGACTTCAATACCTGCACATGTCTTCAGATATCTTCAACCTTATGATGCACAAGTCTTCACACTACCTTTGCACAATCATATCAACCATTTATTCTCCAAAAGAATCATTAAACTTTTGATTTGATCCTTAAGATCAAAGATATGTCAAAAACTGTCTTCCAGAAATGACGACTTTGACATGGTCAACTTCTTAAGTTGATTTCTCAAATCCCATTTTGCTAAATGCTTTTAGCCATAGCTTCCTTACCTTCTAACTTAGATTTTGAATGCTCATTCATTCAAAACTTTACACTATACACTGAGATCTAAGCAAAACATTGACACGGAAAAGTGCGCGACTTTTTGAAGTCTGTCTGCAGATTCTACATACAAATGTTCCTATTGACCATTCTCACAGTAGGAAAGAAATTAGATCATAAAAATCTGAACATAGCTTCATTAGCTTTCAGATTAGATGTGTACAAAAGGATTTCTGATCCACATGATCAGACTGAGAGAACTCAGAGAAAAACCCGTCGCTAATTTCCTGACTAAAACTTTCTACACATCTCTCTAAGACACTTGTCTTCAAAATGACTCTCACACACATTTCTTTACATCATTGACTTATATACATATAGTTTTAGACTTATCCCGCGTCTATTATATTACTCCTTATCATCCTAAGGATAATCTATACTCAGATTACAAGAATTTCCACCTATAATGTACACACACACACACACACACACATATATATATATATATATATATATATATACATACTTCACTTCTGATCTCTCTTCACTCTCTCAAGTGTCTTCTTCCACTTCAATCTGATCATAAGCTTGATTCAAGATCTTTATAATCACCAATTTGTGATTGGTTTGTTCCAACAATAATGGCATGTTTGACAAACAAAGCTATCAATGCATGTGCCTGAGCATCTTTGCCATCCCAATGAATCTGCTCTGTAGTAGGTGCAACAGAAACCGCAGCACGAATAGGAATCTGTAGAATATCATCATCTTCGACACCATCTCCATCAGCTCGAGCACCTGTATTTGTAGTACCTATATTTGTAGGTGTAACATGACGTCTTTCAACACCCTACACAATATTCCATAGTCCTTTTGCAACCAATACATGTCGTATCATATGAGCCATAACGGGTGGTTGGTACCATGCAACTTATCCTCAACAACCAACATACAAAATACATCACTTCTTTTAGCCATGGTCAGTGACTAAAATACCTTGATGTAGAAAATTGACTGTATCTCAAAAAGTTGAACAGAACTGCCGAGATGAATTTTCCTAAACCTGTAGTAGACTTTGAGATGCTTATACTAGTGAACCAAAACTGGTATATACCTTTGGCACAAAAAGACAAAATAGCCTGCACAAGTGTTGTGATAGTGCGTTCGGAGGCTGAAACGAGCTCAGATCGGGATTTTGACACCACAAAGAAACTTTGAAACACCTTGAGTATGCTCACCAAAATTCATGCTATTCTGAGACTGCAACTAGAGGAGTGTCGACGATGCCCTAGATGAAGTGGCGACCTGCTCTGATACCAATTGTTGGAGTTAAATGTCTTCTGAAGCACGTGAACAACACAAGGAAGAAGAAGAAGCTTGGAGCACAACACACAATACTGAATCTATTATTAGAAAATGTATAGAGATAAGTAGCCCATTAGGGAAATAGGCGTATATACAAGCTGGGGAAAAAACCTTCTAAAGAGGGAAAAAAGTGTCTCGGTGGTCCTAGCGTGTTCACACACATCACTACCTAAATCTATCAATAGTGAAAATTGCTTTCTTGCATGGAGATCTTACAGATGAGATCTATATGGAACAACCAGAGGGTTATGTAGTTCCTGACAAACAAAGTCTAGTTTGTAAGCTCAAGAAGAGCTTATATGCACTTAAACAGTCCCCTAGACAATGGTACCAAAAGTTTGATGCTTTTATGAAGTCTCAAGGCTATTCTCAAAGCAATGCAGATCATTTTCTCTACACAAAGAGATGATGAGATGGCACCTTTATATGCTTGATACTTTATGTCGATGATATGTTGCTTGTAGGGGATTCCTCTTATGATTTGTCAATTCTCAAGAGGAAGTTGAGTCAAACATTTGATATGAAGGATTTGGGAGATGCCAAACATAATATTAGCATGCACATTACTCGTAATAGGAGTAAAAGATGCATATACTCATCTCAAAGTGACTACATATCCAAAGTACTTTAAAGGTTCAATATCCAGGTGGAAAGGCATTGAGTACACCTTTATCGGAAAGGCATTGAGTACACCTTTATCGACATATGTGAAAATTGTTGGGTGTGTGTAGAAGTGCGAGAGACACAGAAGAAGCACACACAAGGAGCACAAATGCAGACACACAGAGAAGACGATGGCTGGAATAGCTCTCTCTATTGACAATGAACTGAATTGAAGTAAAAGTTGAATAATATCCCTAAGTACAAAGTACCACCACTTATGAGAGTATAAAGTATGTGGTAACATGAGGAAAAAATCTCTAGCCAACACTAGAGTAAAGAGTGCCCATGTATAGGGAAAAGGTTCACATCAAAGCAACTCGAGGAACACATAAGTGTAACAAACCCCCTTGGAGTGAATGATGTGGACACACACACGGAGTGACATATCAACCCCCACAAGGTAATAAGCCTAAAGCTTTGTGAAAGACTTCAAACTTTTCTCGTGGAAGAGCTTTGGTGAATATGTCTGCCACATTATCTTGTGTAGGCACATATACCAAATCAATATCTCCTCCATGAAGGTGCTCTCTCACATAGTGATAATGCACCTCAGTATGTTTGGTCCGTGCATGAAACACTAGGTTTCATGCAATATCCAAAGCACTCTGACTATCAGAAAGAATATGTGTAGCAGCATCAATCTACATGCAAGGATCCATCAATAGGCATCTCAACCATATACACTTGATTGTAGCTGTGAAAACTTCCCTGTAGTTTGCTTCACAACTAGATCTCGCCACTGTAGGTTGCTTCTTACTCAACCAAGATATGCATGAGTCTCCAAGGAAAAAGCAATTACCACTAGTGGACACGTGAGTATCGTAACAACCAGCCCAATCACTATCTGTAAAAGCATGCAAGCATGGATGAATATCTCTCCCATAAAAGAGACCTAAGCTCAAAGTGCCTTGAAGATATCTAAACACACATTTCACCGCTTGCCAATGCTTAGTGCCAGCTCTATGCATGAAACAACTCAACTCAGAAACTGCATACTATATATCCGGCCTTGTGTTGCATGCATATATAAGACATCCCACATCTTGATGATAAAGAGAAGTGTCAAATGCATCACTGGAATCCTCAATTGAGAAGCTGAATCCTATCTCAACTAATGTGGAAATTGGCTTGCAATCCTCAAAGCCAAAATGCTGAAGTAGTTTTTCAACATACTTTGCTTGATGCATAACAATTCTCCCCTCAATGGATACAAACTAGAAGCCAAGATAGTAGCTAAAAAGACCAAGATAAGTGACATCAAAAGTATGTTGCAAATCAGCCATAAGAATGTTAAGTTTTGCATCACATGATGCAGTGAAGAGTATGTCATTGACATAAAGAACAAGCACTATAAGATCAGCCCCATTTTTGCATACATAGAGTGTGCTTTCAATCGGACTACATGTGAAGCCAAGAGCAATCAAGTGCTTGTGGATTTTGTCATACCATGCACATGGAGCTTGCTTGAGACCATACAAGGCTTTATGCAAGCGACAAACCATATGCTCTTTCCCTT
The DNA here is from genome assembly GCA_020310875.1 of Ceratopteris richardii. Lineage (NCBI taxonomy): Eukaryota > Viridiplantae > Streptophyta > Polypodiopsida > Polypodiales > Pteridaceae > Ceratopteris > Ceratopteris richardii. The sequence continues at coordinate 60,111,253 of CM035415.1, forward strand.
TCATAGCAAATCCAAGAGGGATCTTCACATAAACCTCTTCTTGCAAATCATCATTCAAGAAGGCTGTTTTTATGTCCAACTGATGCACTTTCCAACCTCGATGGGCAGCCAATGCAACCACGGTACAAATGGTAGTCATGCGTGCAGTAGGTACAAATGTTTCCTCACAATCAATGCCATATTGTTGTGCATATCCTTTGGCAACCAATCTAGCTTTGTAGCGATCAATGATACCATCAGATTTTCTTTTAATCTTATAAACCCACTTTGGACCAATGGCATTCTTTCCTTTTGGCAATTCACATAACTCCCAAGTACCATTCCTATGTATGGAATCCATTTCTGATTGCATAGCACTCATCCATTGTGGATCGTCACATGCATTCAAAAGAAAGTGGTTGTTCATTTGTTGGATTTTTTCAGCCCTTTGAGCCTCACTTGACTGGTCTCCATGGCTATAGTCAAGCGCACCATTTTGGAACAAAGGCATGAGTGTATCGAACACATCTTGTGAGCTAACTGTTGGCTGTTTCTTGCATTCAAGTAGAGGGAAAACTTAATTTTTAGCAAATACCACATCTCGATTCACAATAATTGTGTTTGTCAATGGTACAAATGATATCCCTTACTTTCAACACTATTACCAACAAATATACATTTTTTTTCCTTCTCATCAAGTTTGTGACGTTGTTGTGATGGTACAAGAGCATATGCCAAGCAACCAAACACACGCATATGACTAACCATAGGCTTGGCCATTCCAAGCCTCATAAGGAGTGATGACTCTCAATGCTTTTGTAGGGCAGTGATTCAACACATAGTTTGCACACATGACCGTGTCCATCCAAAACTTATCAAGAAGATGCTTTCCTTTAACCATACATCGTGCCATTTCAAGTAGAGTTCTAGTTTTAGGCTCAGCAACACCCTTTCGTTGAGGTGTATATGGCACCATAGATTGGTGTCAAATACCTCTTTCATGAAAAAAAGCATTAAACTCATGTGACATGTATTGACCACCACGATCCGTGTGTAGAGTCAAAAGCTTTTGTGAAGAAAAATTTTCAGCCATAGCTAAAAATGCTTTGAAGCAAGAAAATACCTCATTCTTTGCTTTCATAGGATACACCCATGTATGGCGAGTAGCATCATCAATGAAGGTAAGAATATATACATGCTTCCCAAAAGATGGAGTCTTGACGGGACCACATACATCACTATGAACAAACTGCTATTTCTTATAGTGTGTGTATGACTATCTTTTGGAAAAGAAGCACGATGCATTTTTCCAAGAATGCAACCTTCACATGCATGCTTTTCAATGGACTCAAGTGTAGGCAAACCAATAACCATGTCCTTCTTTTGCAAGTAAAGCAAACTATTGAAGTTCAAGTGACCAAAATGAGCATGCCAAAGCTCCATTTCAGCCATGGAAAAGTATGAGCAACTAAGGCCTTCGAGGTAGCCCTCCTGTATGTATCCATGCGATACAAGCCATTACATAATGTACCGGACATCACGATAACATCGCCATTGCTGAAATCATGAACCATACACTTATCATCAACAAAATGTACATGAAGTCCAGCTTTGGCAATCAACGAAACTAAAATTAAGTTCTTGATATTGGGCACATACAATGTATTTTTCAAGAGAATAACACCTCCATTTGCAACCATAAGCTCAATTTCTCCTACTCCAATGATAGGATAAGAGACATTGTTTGCACACACCACATGTCCTCCTTTGGGTGCATCTTTCAAAGAGGCAAAAAATATTTTGCATGATGTTATGTGCTTTGAAAGCACCACTATCAAAGAACGAATCCGAATCAGCTTTGCTCACAACCATACATTTAGAATGCAAAGAAGCATCATAATGACATGTAACAACACATGCCCAAAAATCTTGAGCCATGTTAGCTTCGTCATTCTTTACATTTGCTGAATTTTTAGCAATAGACATGCTGGATTCCTTCTTCTTTTCATTGCATTTAGCAAGCTTTCTACACTCATCAATAGTATGACCAACCTTTCGACAATATTTGCATCTCTTCTTCTTTTGCAAATCACCATCATTAGAGGAATGAGTGGAAGAGGAAGGTTGAGGCTTTGGTTTTGATGAACCCAAAGCTTAACCATATTTGCTTTTCCCCTTTTGTGAGATAGCAAGTGCTTGTGTTCCCTCAATCAAACCACTCCTATTCACTCTGGATTTCTCTTCTTGCAAAAGAAGGGCAATCCAAAGTGTAGTAGCAAAGCTTTGAAAAGATTCGGATAATCCTTTCAACAATATAGAAATGAGTGATGCATTTGGAATAATCTCATCTGTGTTTGCCAATTGCTCTTTCAAGTCCTTGATGCGTGTCACATACACATCCACCGACTCATTTTCAGCCATACATATATCCTCAAGTTGCTTTCTCAAGTATGCAACATGTGCTTCATTATGCACGACATACAAAGAAGCAAGAGTGTCCCATGTGTGTTGTGATGTAGAACATGATTGAATGTGTGGAACTATATGATGCTTCACAGAAAGTGCAATCAATGCATGAGCTTGAGCATCTTTTCCATCCCATCTAAGCTGCTCCTGTGTAGGTGGAGAAGGAGAAACCATTGTACTCGAAGAAGAAGCTCCATATGTGTGAGTAGACTATGAAGTAGAATGAGGTCCATTATGCATGTTGTAGATCAAGCTTTCCTGGCTAGTCAGAAGGGCAAAGGAAAATGGAGCTCTTCTAATCTACTAATTCTGCACAATGGAAGAGGGAAGAAAAAGATGAAAAGAAATCAGAAAAGCAAAAATTGTTTTGCAAGTACTGTAAAGGAAATGATCATATCATAAAAAATTCGCCCCAAGTCTCCTTGTATCCGAAACGACATAAGAATTTCAGTTCCATGTTGAATATTGTTCTTGCTGATATGTCTGATTTCTATAATTCGCTCAGTCCAATCCTTCAAGTGTCATGATTTGAATTTACAGGAACCCTTCTTATACTCGAGTAATATCTACGAGGTTTTCGGACTCAATTACTAAAACAACGAATGTCCCTGAGATTTTCGATTAACAAAATAATTCAAACATCTTCTGATTGGACTATAAGCTCCCTCTTTTATACATCAATGTCACATTAAACGGTAATACAGAAGCCCCGCTGATCTCTGTCTCTCAAACAATAGTCACCTTCGCCATTATGAACAAAAAATCTATCCTTGCATCCAAGCGGCCAATCGGCCTGCCTTTCTATTTCCATAGCCAGGAAAACAAGCATCTTGCTTCCTGTAGCGGGTCTGGAAAATTGTAGCAAGATTGACATAGCTGACAAACGAGAAGATACTTATTGAGTCTAGTAGATTTTGGGAGTCGAATGGTAAGTGTATCTGATCAAGCTATTGCATATGTGCTCCAAGTAATTCAGATACAATCATCAGCATGCCAAGCGATCATTCATCAATATATCTTTCTTCAACCTGTTTGCATTAAAACTAAATTTGCATCTGAAGTTCATAATACAGCCAAGAGTTCGTGTGGTTAGATAATAATATTTTCTAATAATCTCTTGTACCTGAAATACTTTAATCTTTAAAGTTCTAGTTTAATTAATATCTCTTATTTATATGTCTAATTTCATGAACTGTTCAAAATCATAATAAAATTAGATATGATTTGAAGTGTCGTGACATGCTAGATTTTTTGTGAGCATGATGCTTGTGCTACTAGATGTATGACTCTAGTACATCCTCTTAGTGTTGATATATTTAGGTAGTGATGTGTGTGAACACACTAGGACCGTCGTCTTTAGGAGGTTTTTTTCCCTCAGCTTGTATATACACCTATTGCCCTAATGGGCTACTTATCTTTGTACATTCTAGTGGTAATACATTCAATATTGTGTGTTGTGCTCCAAGCTTCTTCTTCTTCCTTGTGTTGTTCGCGTGCTTCCGCATACGTCTAACTCCAACAATTGGTATCAGAGAAAGTCGCCGCTTCATCGAGGGCGTCGTCAACACCTCTCCGGTTGCAGTCTCAGAATCGCGCAAATTTTGGTGAGCATACTCAGTGTGTTTTTGAGATCAAAACCACTTCGCTCTATAGTGCCAAAATCACGATTTGAGCTCGTTTCGGCCTCCGAATGCACTATCACAATGCTTCTGCAAGCTATTTCGTCTTTTTGTGCCAAAGGTATATACCAGTTTTGGTTCGCCGATATAAGCGTCTCAAAGTCTTCTACAGTTCTAGCAAACTTTGTCTAGGAAGTTCTGTTCAACTTTTTGAGATACAATCAATTTTTTGCATCAAGGTATTTTAGCCATCGGCCATGGCTGAAAGCAGTGATGTATTTCGTATGTTGGCTGTTGTGGGCTTATATGGTGTGACATGTATTGGTTGCAAAAGGACTGTGGAACATTGTGAAGGGTGTTGAAAAACGTCCTATCACACCTGCAACTGTTACAACTGTAGGTACTGAAGCTGATGCAGAAGGTGTCGAAGATGATGATATTCTGCATATTCCTATTCATGTTGTGGTTTCTGCTGCACCTACTGTAGAGCAAATTTGTTGGGATGGCAGAGATGCCCAGGCACATGCATTGATAGCTTTTCTTGTCAAAGTTGCCATTATTCCTCAAATTTGCACTTGCAGAATAGCTAAGGATGCTTGGGATACACTTACCACATTGTACCAAGCTAGGAACGAAGCTCATGTTGCTTACATCCGAAAATAGTTGGAGAGTGAGCACATGAATGAAGGTGATTCTATGGACATTTTTCTAACAAAGATCAAAGACTTGAAGGAACATTTGATTTTTGTTGATGAGGTTATACCAGATAGCTCACTTATGCTGACCATTCTGAATGGTCTTCCTAATTCATATCAGAGTTTTGCTTCTACACTCCAGTTGATGATGAAAGGCAATCCAAATGCCTTGTCATTTGAGGAGTTAGTCTCTGTTCTATTGTAGGAAGATCAATCCAGGCAAAATAGGTCCATTATGCGTGTTGCAGATCAAGATTTCTTGGCTAGTTAGAAGGCCAAAGGAAAATGGAGCTCTTCAAGTACTAAGCAGAAATCTACTAATTTTGCACAATCGAAGAGGGAAGAAAAAGATGAAAAGAAATCAGAAAAGAAAAAATGTTTTTGCAAGTACTGTAAAGGAAATGATCATATCATAAAGAATTGTCGAAAGCTTGCTGCTAAAGAGGCAAAGAAGAAAGAGGGTGGAATGGTTGTTGTAGAGGCCTCTACACCAAAAATAGAGTCTACTAATCTCGTGTAGGAAGAAGAATGGGCATTTACTGCTGTTTGCAATTTTGACCCATCTTCTGATGAGTAGTGCATGTCTACAGTAGACTCAGATGTTTGGTGCTTTGATAGTGGGGCAACTAAATATATTACCTCACAATGCAGTTTCTTCTCTTCACTCGAGCTTGCCCCTACAGGGAATATTGTTACATATGCCAACAACTCCTCTTATCCTGTTATGGGAGTTGGTAAGATCATTTTGACTACTGCTGATGGTAGTTCTTTCACTTTGTTAGATGCTTTGTTTGTGCCAGGGATCAAGAAAAATCTGTTATCAGTTTCTGCATTAACAAGGATTGGCTTGGTTGTGAAATTTGTTGATGACAGATGTACAATTCATGATTTGTCGAATGGCGACGTCATTATTGCTTCTAGCATTTTATGTCGTGGGCTGTATAAGCTCATAGACTATGAAAGATCTGTAAATGATTTGACATGTGCAGTACATGATTCTCAAGCTATGTCAGATGCAAAGCTTTGGCATGCACGCTTTGGTCATCTGAATTTTGCTAGTTTGCTACGCCTGCAAAAATCTGAAATGGTGTCCTCTTTGCCCACACTTAAGGCACGTGGAAAACATGTTTGTGAAGGCTGTATTCTGGGCAAAATGTAGCGTTCCTCCTTTTCAAAAGATGGTTTAGTTCGGGCTACTCAGAAATTGCAGCTTGTACATAGTGATATCTATGGTCCTATGGAGACACCTTCTTTTGGAAATTATCTTTACTTCATGACTTTCATCGATGAGTTTTCTAGGCATGCATGGGTATATCCATTGAAGGCAAAGTCTGAAGTGTTCATGTGCTTCAAACATGTTTTTGGTTTTGGCTAAAAACTATCAACATGTAAAATGGGCACCCTCCATTCTGATCGAGGGGGGAATATATATCTTCTGATTTTAATGCATTTCTGGCTGAACATGGGATAAAACACCAATGTACAATGTCGTATACACCTCAACACAATGGAGTTGCTGAACGAAAGAACAAGTCACTCATGGGGGTGGCGAGGTGTATGGTCAAGATTCAAGCTTCACATAGTTTCTGGCTTGAGGTTGTCATGTGTGCAGCATATGTACTTAACAGGTGTCCCACTAAAGCACTGCAGTCTATCACTCCATATGAGGCTTGGCATGAATGCAAGCCATCTGTTGCTCATCTTCGTGTTTTTGGTTGTCTGACATATGCATTAGTGCTCAAACAACATCACAAAAAATTGGATGATAAAGCAATAAAATGTATTTTTGTTGCGTACAATTCTGAAAGTAAAGGCTATCATCTGTATCATCCACAGACTAAACGTATTCTGGTTAGCCGTGATGTTGTTTTTGTGGATGATGCTATTCAGCCATTGCGTTCATGTACTAAGGAGACATCTGTTAGATCGAAAGACATGTATGATACTTTGGTGCCTCTTTTTACATGTGGACAGTCTATTGTTGGTCCTAATGAGGCAACTTCTCAGCCTTTGAAGGTTTCATGTGATGCAGATCATTCCATTTCTGATGAAGATTTACATGATGCACTTGTTGATGAGAGAACTGATATTGAGCAGGCAAAAACTATGCCAAAATGGTTGGTGCAAACTTTGCATGATAGCAAATTAGATGCACCTTTTTCATATCATACTCGATCAGGCTCTCATAGTGCCTCTTTTGCATCAGATTGCTATGCTATGGTTGCATCTAGTCTCTGTGATGAGATTGAGCTTGTTTCATTTGATGAAGCACAAAATTTAGAAAATTGGATGGGTGCTTTGCAATCTGAATATGATGCTATAATGAAGAATGGTACTTGGTCTTTATGTGACTTGCCTCTTGGCAAGAAGGCCATTGGCACTAAGTGGGTATACAAGCTGAAGCATAAACCTGATGGTACACGCGACAGGTATAAGGCTAGGCTTGTTGCAAAGGGTTATGCGCAGGAAAGAGGCATTGATTTTGATGAAACCTTTGCTCCTACTTGCCGAATGACTACTGTTCGTAGCATTTGTGCACTTGCAACTCATCATGGTTGGAATGTACATCAGTTGGACATTAAAACAACATTTCTGAATGGTGGATTGCATGAAGAAGTGTATATTTTTCAGCCCCAAGGCTTTGTGGAGAAAGGGCATGAGAACCAAGTGTGCAGGTTAAAGAAGGCATTATATGGTTTAAAGCAAGCACCACGTGCTTGGTATGAAAAGATACATGCCTATCCGATTGCACATGGTTTTGAGAACAGCCCAACTGAAAGCACCTTATATGTTAAGCGTGCTAATGATGTACTTCTGATCATTGTGGTTTATGTTGATGACATGGTGCTCATTGGTCCTCATGAGGGGCATATTGCTGATTTTAAGGCTGATTTGCATGCCTCATTTGAGATGTCTGATTTGGGGCATTTGCATCACTATTTGGGCATTGAGTTTATGCACGTCGATGGTGGAATGGATTTGTGTCAAAAAAAATATATTGACACATTATTGTAGTGTTTTGGCCTTGAAGATTGTAAACCTATATCCACTCCTATGGAAACAGGTTTACGACTGAGTCTTCATGATGCTGGAGATGCATTTGATGCTGTTCTCTATCAGCAGGCTATTGGATGCTTGATTTACTTATGCATTACTCGACCAGATATTCAGTTTGCTCTCTCATAGATGAGTAGGTTTATGCATTGCCTAGGAGTCAAGCGTTGGCAAGCAGTTAAGCGCATCTTTCACTACTTGAGTAGTACCTGGCTACTTGGTTTGTTTTATCCCAAGGTGGGATCACTACTGCCAGATTTGCATGCTTTTTCAGACTCTTATTGGGCTAGTTGCTATGACGCTCGTGTGTCCACTAGTGGCTTTTGCTTCATGCTTGGTCGCTCATGTATATCTTGGTTGAGCAAGAAGCAGCCTACTATGGCCACTTCCAGTTGTGAGGCTGAGTATAGGACAACTTTCACATCGAGTGTTGAGTTTGTGTGGATCAGACACCTTATGGCTGATTTGGGTGTTGGTTAGTCTTCTGCCACCACCATCTTCACTTACAGTCAGAGCGCATTGGTAGTTGTGAGGAACCCTGTGTTCAATGCTCACACTAAGCACATTGAGGTGCATTATCATTATGTCAGGAGAGGTTCTCTACTTGGGAGATGAGCTTGGCATATGTGCCCATGTAGGTGAACATTGCAGACCTTTTCACGAAGGCTCTGCCTAGGGAGAAGTTTGAAGCTTTCCGCAAATCTTTGGGCTTACTTCCTTTTGTGGAATTATTCCACATAGCTTGGCACTTCTTATACATGAGTGCCATGTCCTTGTTGACTTCATCACTCCTAGGGGGGGATTTGTTGATATATTTAGGTAGTGATGTGTGTGAACACACTAGGACCACCATGGTACTTTTTTCCCTCTTTAGGAGGTTTTTTTCCCCCGGTTTGTATATATGCCTATTGCCCTAATGGGTTACTTATCTTTTGTACATTCTCTAGTAATGCATTCAATATTGTGTGTTGTGCTCCAAGCTTCTTCTTCTTCCTTGTGCTGTTCCCGTGCTTCCGCAGATGTCTAACTCTAACACTACTCTGATCTTCTTTCTAGATATAACATGGAACGATGTCACTTAGTGTCTACACCTCTTGACCCAAACATCAAACTCACCTTGTAGGATTCATCATCATTAGTGGATGTGCATGCTTATCAACAACTTGTTGGCTCATTACATTACTAGCGAACACTAGAACATATATTGCTTATGTAGTTGGGATACTTAGCAGTTTACACATCAGCCTCGTTAATAGTCACATTGGGATGCTTCTCAGAGACTACTTAGATACCTTGCCCTCACTCAACATCATGGTCTTTGGTACAAAGGGGACATCAAACTTGTCAGATATTCATATTCAGATTGGGCTGGTGATCCTGATTCTCAACGATCTACTTCTGGATACATATTCTTGGCTCAGGGCCCAACTCTTGGGCAAGTAAGAAGCAATGTACAGTTGCTCTATCATCCATCAAGGCCGAGTATCGAGCATGGAGCTTTGTAGCCTGTGAGGCCATCTGGCTTCGATGATTATTGTTTGACATTGTTGCAGGTTACTTCGACATGCATCTATATGAACAACTAGTCAACCTTGGCCATTGCCAAGAATCTAGTTTTCCATGCTAAGACAAAGCATATGGAGATTCAGTACCATTTCATCTGTGAGAATCTTGTATTTCAAGGGAATACTATGGAGCAATGTCCCTCTAAGGAGAATTTGGCAGAAATGTTCACGAAGGCTCTAATTTCAGTTCTGCTTCACCACTTGGTGGACCTCTGTAGCATTCAACCACTCCAAAATGGAGTTGTAGAGGGGATGTTGATGACATGATTTCTCCTACATCATTTCCATCTGTATTCCCATGAGTGCATCTCCATTTTGTATCCAAGAGACACGTAATTTCCATTTCATTTCCATTTTATATTGTATTTCTTTTGTATTTGGGTATCTTGTCATTTGCTTCTACCTGTGTATTCATTCTCCTTCAAGGGTAATCGTCCCACATATGATGTACTTTGGAGAGCCCTCCCCAAATCTACATAAGAAGGGCTCTCTCCCCCCATTTGTACTTGGTCAGAAGCTTGAGGAGCCTGCTCCATGATCTTGGCAAGCTCGGTCTAATCCATGTGAGTTTTCCCATTTCATGGTCTACTCACTTTTGAGTCTCACACTCTTTCATTTTGTGAGTACACTCTTCTTTTCATTTTGCTTTTGCTCGTGTACACTCTACAAAAAAAAGAGTAGAACAATGGAATATTTTGTTCAAGAAGTCTTAGTACAAAGTTCCATAAAAAATCCAACCTCAAAAGTGAGCTTTCTAGTCCTTTTATGGTTTTTTACTAGCTTCTAGACTAGTTCAAACTTAGTATCCGACCTAGTTAAAATTTAAGTTCCTAGGCTAATTTGAAGGGTCAAACGAGCTCTAAAAATGATCAAAATCAATACATGGGTTCTTCTAACACTCCTCAAGCTTGAGAAATTCTTGGCTTGAACAAAATAGATTTATATATATACCAAAAATAGGCAATTACATTGAAATGGAGTGATGAAAATCAATGTTAGTTGAAAGATTGATATGAAAAAATAGTTAGGTCTATGCCTTGCTAGATCTGTGTTGATGCTTGAGCCTTGCCTCTCTTGGTGTCCTTCTTGTCTAAGGCTTCCTTGTCTACTAAGTCCTCCTTGGCTGCTAACACAAGGCAAGAAGGTGCAAATCCAAGAACCACAAAGATGGAAAAACACATGAAGCAAATACCCCTAGAAAAACTTGACTCAAGGGTAGGCACTGACATTGAAACTAAGGCCATGTGGATCAAGTGGGGTAAACTCACACTTGGGTTGAATAGAATGTAGCTTCAATTAGTACATGGACATATGGATAAAACAATATGTCTACTAAAGGGAGTTGTCTTGAAAACCTATACAACATAATTGGAAGATACAATTATCATACGTGATTTTGGAAAGGTAAATAATTATGATTTGATATTAAGTAAAAGCTTCTTGAGATATCTTAAGGATGTACAAGACTAGGGTGGTAACACAATGTAATGCAATACCAAGGCACAACCACAAGCCTATTTGCTACCACTCCAATGGAGCCCCATCCAACATAATGGAGATGATTATGCCAATGATGATTTCACAAGTGAATTAGATCCCAAGGAAGAGAATTGGATTCAGAAGGACATGCATCTTTTGGATGTGCAAAGTAACTCAAAGAGAAGAGGAAAGTCAAAGACAAAATGAAACTTTAGATTGGAATGAATGCAATTTTGAGATTCCAATGGAAGATCCTACTTACGTGACCATGTGCTTCCCTATAATAACTTCAAGTCTTATGATTGGTCACAAATCTTGGCCAGAGTGGATGTTGCTATCAAAAAACAAACTCTAATAAAATGTTTGTATGATGAGGGCTATGATCTATTCATAGTGGATATTATAGATGATGATCTCCCCAGTGTTACTATATTAGATGATGTCAATGAAGAAAAGGACAAAGTAAAGATTCAAAGAGAAATGCGAAAGTGGATCAAAGGAACAAGGAACTTTATCACATTGTTGACAACCCATACAACTGAAATAATCACTAGTCGAGAGAATTTGTGTTATGGATTGTTACCATTAGTGTTTACATGAAAAGCCAAATGGCCATTGAACACTCTTGTATATGATTGTTCAATGAAACTTATAGCGGCATGATCAAAGACAAATTGTATTGAGACTACCCATTTGTGAAACTTCTAAACAATCAAATTGTCATTTGAGTCATCCTTGGCATAGATCAAGGCATAAACCTTGGTGTACCTTGTCATTTGAGTCATCGAAGTCATCGTTTGCTGTGTGTGAGGAAGGACCTCCATGATGAAGAAACACGGAGGTTCTCGACTTCCCTAGAGGTCACCCATTCTAATACCATTCTCCTCGGAGCTCACTTCACTCACAATTTCTTGTCACTAAGCTACACTCATGTGGTGATTAGAGAGGGGGAAAGCCTAAGGTTAACATTACCTTGATAAATTTTCGGTTCCTAAAAACTTTATTATTGGCTTTTGAAGCCCAATTCAAACAATTTTTGGGTGATTTTTTGCACCATTTAGGAGTTCTTTCATGCGTAGTTCTCTTTTCACAAGTTCAAGAACCTCAAGAATAGTTTTCTTTGTGCTTCTTTGAAAATAAATGTTCGAATTTAGGCTATGTTTAGCCATATTAGTGATTTTACAAGTTTCTTGGACAAGTATCAATTGTGGTGGGAGCATCCATCACTTGTTGATTTCATCAACACTTGTCAGCTTGGTTTGTAGGAATGCATTGAGACTTATGTAAGGCTACTTTTGGACATACTTTGAGCTCTTTTAGCTCATTCATTATTGTTTATTTCTCATATATATTGTTTGATAACTCTCACTATGTACTTCTTTATAGAAAGTGCCTATGTACGCTCATGTGGTATAACATGGAAATTATGATTTGCATAGCCTTGACAGAGGGTGATGCAAGTGGAAGACCTAGCCTAGCCTCACAATAGGAGATGTATGCTAGAGGATTCATAGTTGCTTGATAACCCTAATTGGCTTCTTTTTGGTCACTTGATATATGTAGTGAATTGTGTAGTGATATGTATTGACATACTCATACAATTTTATAATTCTTTGATTAGCTCTTTGACAATGCTTTGATGATTAGTCTCGATTTTACAAAGGAGACTATTGAATTTTCTAGGGATCACATTTTCAACCATACATAGGCTGATCTTGTCCCCTTAATTGCTTCTAAGTGCAAGCATATTAGTTTGCAAACTATCAATTTGATAGTTTTCCATCCGTCATTTTAGTGACTTGCTCTCTCTTTTTTTTGGGGGGGGGGGGTCTACCGGAATTTTCTTATAAACTCGACACATAGTCATATTTTCAAAGTGTTAGTGGTGGTTGATCATCTCTAGTGTGATCAATATTCTAAGCACTTATTCATCACCATGATTTCAAAGGTTTAGATGCACATCTGGTGGACCAAGGTCTTATGCAAGTCTCACTGAGAAGAGCTATAACTTACAAGGAAAAGAACATTTTGAGATTTTGAAGTTTGATGGAATCAACCTCTCTCTATGGAAGAATCAAATCCGTGATTTCTTGATATAGAGAAGACAATGGAAGTCAATTGGTGGACTTGCAAATATGAGGGATGATGATGATTATGATGATTGGGAAGAGCATGATTAGATGGCAATATCTAGGATCAATCTACACCTTGAAGAAATTGTGCATTTCACTATTTTGGATTGCACACAATAGAGGAGGTATGGAAAAAGCTTTGTAGCACCTATGAAAAATGTATTTGATGAGGAAGCTATATGACTTGTGCATGAAAGACACAGATAGTGTTGTTGCTGATTTAAATGAGTTTGATGCACTCTTTTCTCATTTTCAAGCTCAAAAGATGGAAATGGATGATGAGATGAATGTAATTATCTTACTATGCACACTACCATCCTCATGACATACATTTTGCATAGCCATTAGTAATAGTGTGCTTGGAGGAAAGCTTATCTATAATGATATATGTGGTGCACTTCTAAATGAAGAGATTTGTAGGAAGTCTACAATTTCCACAAACAGTGGAGATGCATATAGTGCCTGTGATTCTTACTAGGGAAAGAATCAACTATGTGGCAGAAGCAACAATAATGGTCAAGATGGCAAGAATAGAAGAAAATCATTTTAGAGGGACATTGAATGGCATCATTGCCATAAGAAGGGACATATGAAGAAGGATTGTTATCCTTTGAAGATTGTCAAAGGTAAAGGACATCATGTCGATGGACATGTTAAATAGTTACTTGCACCATCTACTTCATCTATGAAGATAGAGGAAATAAATATTGTTCGCAGCCACATATGCACCACCTCTGCACCACTTCGCCCTTTTGCACCACCTTTGCATTGTTTGCAATGACATCACTTTGACCTTTGGCCAATTCAGTAGTTGACCAATTTGACTTTGACTAATTTGTCTTTGACCATTTTGACTTTGATCGAGTGACCAATTTAACTTTGATGGGCTCAACAGTTGTCTACCACCTAATGGCTCTCTGTCTCGAAGAACTAACAACCAAACCATGAGCAGAGAGGTTCCTCATGATACCTGTTTTGAAAAATCTGCAAAATGATAATGAGTAGCTACCAAGTCCACGAAGAGCATGAAAGAACAATCCCAAGGGGAGAACCAAAATTGTATATTAGCTCATTGAAGAAGAAAAAATTTGGAGAATGGAGGGTAGGAAGGAAAGGTTAGGGAGGGCTGGAGGGTTAAGAAGGATAGGGTAAGGAGGGGTAAGGGTGGGGCTAGGTAGAAGGATAAAGGGAGGGGCAAGGAGTAGGATTAGGGGATCTGGACAGGGCCAAATTGCTAAACAATGAAAGATACAAAGGTTTCATATGGAAAAATGTGAAACATGTGGCTGAATAAGGATTGAATAGACCATGTGGACCACATGCATAATAATAAACACATGTTAAATGTGCACAAAACATGTAGGTTTGGACCAAAGGTAGTAGAAAAGTTTGGATATTAGGAAAATTAATGCAAAAATTGAGTCCAATAGTGTCAAGAAACATGAAATTGATCCCCAAATTAAAAAAAAGGCCACCCGAGGTGCAATCTAGAGCCAAAACCATTGTGCTAATAAAAATAAAAAAATTATTTAACCACATCATAGAATAAAACTTATCCTATGGTGGGGGGTGTGACAGTCCAACTCCAAGAGGGGTTTTAACCTTGGCCTACAAGTAGAAGGACGGCCACGAGTTAAAGGGGCAATTCCCTTAAGCAACCCAGAAGCCAAATCAGGACAAGATGTTGGGTGGCCTAGAGGCCGGTTGCAGCAGAAGCAGGACTTAACCTAGAAGATGAGAGGGACAATTGTTGAAGACAAGCCAGCCCAACAGGACATTGCTATCAAGTCCATGGTCACCATTTGAAAGAGGCATAGTGGCTCTCCTTTGCCACACATGTCCATAGCCCCTTTGAATAAGTGGACGAGATGAGGGATGGGCCAGACCAGTGCCAACCAATATGACCATCAAGGTACAAGAAAAATTATATAGTGAAACACCTGAAAACAAAGCATTCTAAACCTTGAATTCAATTTTATAGTTAAACTCCTAAAGTTTTACATAATTAATTCTGAGTCTTAATTTTACTTATTCTCGTATAATGTAACACTCCTCTAATTGACCTCCCATCTGGTGTATATTTTGTCTTCAACATGTAGGTTTGCGTCTATATATTGAAGACCCATGTTGGAATCAATGTCAATATGGTCCAACATTAGCTTCATTAGAAGTTTTTTCTCTTCAATTCCTAGATGTGCCACAACGTATGTATATTTCTTTAGAAAACTCATGCAAGAAATAACATCGGGCAGCGTGGATAGAACGTCGATATCTCAAAGGGGCGGCCATAGTTCAAATCCTATTAGCAGCAGCATGATAATATGTTTGTTTTTTGATTGAGGAAAAGCCTAACGCAAACGGCATCGATTATTCATGATCATAGCTTTTGTTTTTCCTGAAGTTTCTTTTACATATGATCAGGTATGACTTTCTCTTTATTAATTGCTTTTCGAGTTCTTTTTATTGGAGTACACAAACTATATAAAGAAAGGACATGCTCATTGTTTATCATCACTCAAAGATCTCAAGCTTTGGAGGTGAAGATTTGGTGAAGGAGAGGCTACTCTCTTGGAGCAAGAAGTCTTCTACAAGGTGGTGGTAACTATCTTTTGTGAGTTAACCTTATATTTTGTTTTTAGGGTTTCTCTACCCTAATCTCAAAATTAGGGTTGGTTGATTTACAATTTTGTTACACTATTTTGTGAGAATAAGGCTAACTTCGTTTCTCATTCACTTCACACACTTAGATTATTTCAACATAATCTAAATTTTGTATCATCATCTTCTTGGATATTCTTCCATTAGTGAGTGCACCACTTTATATGGTTGAGTAGTACTCCCATGTTGTAATTTGGACATTTATTGTTTAGTGATTAAGCATCCAACTTACGTTCCCTATCCTTGTCTCAAGATCTCTTTCTTTCTATCTCTCACTTATCATCTTAGATTAATTAAGTGTGTATGCTCAAAAGGTTTTAGTATTGGAACGATCCTGGGGCCCTAAATTCCAACACTTGGTATCAGAGCATAATTGATATACACACTTAGTTGAGATGAGTGAGATTAGAATTGAGATTGAGGACAAGTTAGATGGATCTTCTAATTATCCCATGTGGCGATTCATGATGATGAATATTTTAGTGACAAAGGATTTTTGGAGCATCGTCAATGGATCCTTAACAAGACCCAGACGAGAAGGCGAAGAAGGTTCTATAGCAGCTTCAAGAGGTACTGAAATTACTATTACAGAACCAACTGAAGAAGAGGTAACCACTTTGACATCTAGAGTCACAGGTAGGTCTTTACCTACAGTTCCTCCTACTGAAGATCAGGCAAGGTGGGATGCTAGAGATGCTTTAGCACTTTCATTCATAGCAATGAGTGTCAAAAAGCATATTCTACCACAGATCAGATCTTGCAGAAGTTCTAGACAAGCTTGGTTAAAGCTTTAGAATCTTTTTTAGAGCAGACATCATGCTAAGAAAGCTCACTTGAGGAGACAACCAGCAAATACAAGGATGAAGGCTGGTGAGTCAATTCAAACCCACATTACAAGACTTATTGACTTGAGAGATCAACTTCTAAATGTAGGAGTTGAGATATCTGATGAAGAAATGGTAAATACGCTGATTAATTCATTTCCTATCTCATATCAATCTTTTATAACCACTCTTACCCTTACCATAAGAGATAGAGAGGTTACGTTTGAAGAGCTAGAGTTCTTGTTACTTCAAGATGAAGATCAATTGAAGGGAATGGAAGAGAATATAGAAGCACTTTCATCTTCATCAAAGGGTAAATAGAAGAAGAAGGATAAGAAGGAAAAGCAATCCAAGAAGGAAAGTAGGTCCCTCTCACCTCTACTTCAGATTGTGTTTCTCCTACATCTAAAGAGAATTCTTCTAAGAAGAAGGAAGTAATATGTTTTTACTGCAAGAAACCTAGACATTTAAAAGCAGCATGTTATAAAAGGATTGCAGGAGAAAAGAAAAAGGCATCAGGTAATGTTGCAGAAGATGATAAAAAAGGGAAATCTCAAGGTGATTCTTATGCCTATATCACCATTGAGGAAGTAGCTTTTAATTAGGCAACTTTACAAGTTCTTTCAGCAAGTCCTTGGAGATTGGACTCAGGTGCTACAAAGCATATGATAGGTTGCAGAGATGTGTTTTCTTCCCTTTCTTATTCTACAGGTAGAAGAGTTACTATTGTGGATGACAATGATTTGGATGTTGTGGGAATAGGTACAGTAACCCTAAAGTCAAGAGAAGGTGGTAATTTTCAGATTTCAGATGTTTTATACATACCTGAAATGAAGAAGAATCTTCTATCTATATCTGCATTTTTAGGTGATGGTTTTAAAGTTGTATTTGAGAGAGATCTTTGTAAGATCTTATCACACAAAGAAGACAAGTGTATTTTACAAGGTGAGCATAGAGGAGGGATCTTTGTTTTGTAAAAAATCAGTCAGGCTTATGCAGTCAAATCTTCGTCACTGGTGGAAGATATGAAGCTATGGCATGAAAGATTTGGACATTTAGTTTTGGAGCTGTCAAGAGTATCAAAGACAAAGGTATGGTTGAGAGTTTACCCTCATTTAAGCGATAAGATGACTCAGATATATGTGAAGGTTGTCTTGAAGGTAAGATGCATAAACTACCTTTCAAGAAACATGGTCATATTATAACTACGAGGAAATTGCAGATTATTCATTCAGATGTGAATGGACCTATGAGAGCAGACTCTATTAAGGGTTTCAGGTTTTTTGTTCTATTCATTGATGATTTTACGAGATACTCATGGATCTATGGTCTTAAGTTGACGTCAGAAGTCTTTCCTATGTTCAAGAAGTTTTTAGCTATGGTTGAAAATGAAAGTAAGGAAACTATCCAGATTCTCAGAAGTGATAGAGGTGGAGAATACTTGTCAAAAGAGTTTCAGACATTTCTTGATGAGAAAGGTATTACTCGACACCTTACTATTGCTTATACTCCTCAGCAGAATGGTGTTGCAGAAAGAAAGAATATAATACTTGTTGAGATGATGCAGAGCATGATGGCATCCAAGAGGCTTTCACCGAAATTCTGGTTTAATGCAGTTGATACAACTAACCACATTTTAAACAGGTCATCTACAAAAGCTTTAAAGGTAATCACACCATATGAATCTTATTATGGTAGAAAACCTAATGTGAGTTACTTCAGAGTTTTTCGATCACTTTTTTATGTACATATTGAGAAAAAGGACCGAGGCAAACTAGATGTAAAAGAAAAGGAAGCTGTTTTTTATTGGATATCCTGTTGAGAGTAAAGGATACAGGTTTTATGTTCTAGAGACAGGTGAAGTTATTCTTTCACGTAATGCTAATATTGCTGAAAATAAGGTTTATGATAAAGAAGCAGAAATTCCAGAGTTCATTAGTGAAAATGACTATGGATTTTTTAGAAAGATTCTGGATGTACATGTTCAGCCATATCACGAGGGAGTTAAAATTCCTAGGATTCAAGAAAAAGTTGAAGAAAGAGGAATTTCACAACCTTCTACAGAGTTGGTTCCACAAGAGACTTTGGTTCCAGAAATGGAAGAAGCTAAAGTTCCGAAAAGTCCTAGTACCTCGACAGGACAAGTTCCAGAACCTGTGGAAGCTGAAGGGTCAGAAAGAGTTTCACCATTATTTAAAGATACACCTACTTCATTATATCAGACTTGGAAAGATAGTGGTATAAAGACTTTTACTAGAAGAACAAGGAGTCAGACTAGACAACAACAACAAGATCATATAAGAACAAGAAGTTAGACTAGACAACAACAACAAAAAGATCATGTAAGTTTTGCTGAAGACTTTGAGATTCATGATATTTTGGCACTTACTACAGTTGAGGATGAACCTGTGTGTGTTAAAGATGCACTTAACATTCCTATTTGGAGAAATCTATGCAAAAAGAGATTGATTCTATTCATAAGAATCAAACTTGGTAGCTATGTGAGTTACCAGAGGGAAAAAAGGCTATAGGTGTAAAATGGATCTTCAAAATCAAAAGGAAAGCATATGGTACTATTGACAGGTACAAAGCAAGATTGGTTGTCAAAGGATATGCTCAACAAAAAGGTATTGATTATTATGATACGTTTGCTCCTATGTCTAGGATGACTGTTATTAGGTCAATACTTGCTTTAGCAGCACATTTTGGTTGGCATATATATCAACTTGACATTAAGACTGCTTTTCTAAATGGTGATTTACATAAGGATGTGTATATTCAGCAGCCAGAAGGTTTTGAAGAGACATGTAAAGAACACTTAGTGTGTAAGCTTATAAAAGCTTTATATGGATTGAAACAAGCACCTAGAGCATGGTATGAAAAGATACATACATATCTTTTGTCCATTGATTTCCATAACTCAGATGCAGCTCCAACTCTTTATGTTAAAGCTTAACCAGGTATGATGATTATAGTAATCATTTTTGTGGATGATATTATAGTCACAGGTCCGAGAGATGAAGATTTGCAGATGTTCAAAGAACAATTAAAGCAAACATTTGATGGAAGTGATTTAGGCATTTTGCATTATTATCTTGGGATTCAATTTTTATTTCAAGATGAGTGTATCTATATGACACAACATAAGTACATTGAGAAACTTTTGGAGAGGTTTAAGATGAGTGATTCTAAACCTATGCAAACACCTATGGATCAAAACATGTCTTTACAAATGGTAGCAGATGCAGAGCCATTTGATGCTACTCTATATAGTCAAGCAGTTGGTTGCTTGATATATCTTTGTAATACATGTCCTGAT
This sequence comes from Ceratopteris richardii, assembly GCA_020310875.1. Taxonomy (NCBI): domain Eukaryota; kingdom Viridiplantae; phylum Streptophyta; class Polypodiopsida; order Polypodiales; family Pteridaceae; genus Ceratopteris; species Ceratopteris richardii. The sequence continues at coordinate 60,131,043 of CM035415.1, forward strand.
ATACAGTTTGGAGTTTCTCAAGTATCAAGGTTCATGCAGAATCCGACAGTGTTACATTGGAAAGCATTCAAGTGGATCTTTCGATATTTGAAGGGAACTTCAAATTTTGCTATGGTATTTTCGAAATCTACACATTTGTTACTAAAAGGATTTTCAGATTCTAATTGGGCAGGTGAGAGACACAAGAAGAAGTACTAGTGGATTTTGTTTTTATCTTGGAGATTGTCTTATCTCATGGCTTTCGAAGAGACAACCCACTATTGCCACTTCATCGTGTGAAGCTGAATATCGTGCAACATTTACAACTACTCTAGAGTCAGTTTGGTTGCAGAAGATTTTCAGTTATCTTGATGTGAGAGTACATGAACCCATTCAGATATTTTCAGATAGCCAGAGTGCTATAGCTATAACAAAGAATCCAATACATCATGCAAGGACAAAGCATATAGATGTACAGTACCACTATATTCGAGAGCAGATAGCTAAGAAGCACATTGAGCTGGTTTATGTTCCCTCTAGTGAGAATGTTGCAGGTATATTTACCAAAGCATTGACTAGAGATAGTCATGAGAAGATTTGTAGGTTACTGAAGCTTGTACCAATATGACATTGAAGGAGAGATTGTTGGAATCAATGTCAATATGGTCCAACATTAGCTTCATTAGAAGTTTTTTCTCTTCAAATCCAGATGTGCCACAACGTATGTGTATTTCTTTAGAAGATTCATACAAGAAATAACATCGGGCAGCGTGGATAGAATGCCGATCTCTCAAAGGGGCGGCCATAGTTTGAATCCTATTAGCAGCAACGCGATAATATGTTTGTTTTTGATTGAGGAAAAGCCAAACGCAAATGGCACCGATTATTTATGATCATAGCTTTTGTTTTTCTTGAGGTTTCTTTCGCATACGATCACATATGACTTTCACTTTATTAATTGCTTTTCGAGTGTGCTTTTCATTGGAGTACACATAAGAAGGGACATGCTCATTGTTTATCATCACTCAAAGATCTCAAGCTAGAGTTTGAAGATTATGAAGCTTTGGAGGTGAAGATTCGGTGAAGGAGAGGCTACTCTCTTGGAGCAAGGAGTCTTCTACAAGGTGGTGGTAACTATCTTTTGTGAGTTAACCTTATATTTTGTTTTTAGGGTTTCTCTACCCTAATCTCAAAATTAGGGTTGGTTGATTTAAAATTTTCTTACACTATTTTGTGAGAATAAGGTTAACTTCATTGCTTATTCACTTCACACACTTAGGTTATTTCAACATAATCTAAATTTTGTATCATCATCTTCTTGGATATTCTTCCATTAGTGAGTGCACCACTTTATATGGTTGAGCAGTACTCCATGTTGTAATTGGACATCTATTGTTTAGTGAGTAAGCATCCAACTTACATTCCCTATCCTTGTCTCAAGATCTCTTTCTTTATATCTCTCACTTATCATCTTAAATTAATTAAGTGTGTATGCTCAAAAGGTTTTAGTATTAGAATGATCGTGGGGCCCCAAATTCCGACAACCCATATGTGCCTATAACCTTGATAAGAGGCGTTTATACCAAGGAATCAATATCAATAAGACCCGAACACCTTTGTGTGTACCTCTCATGCATACTACATCCATATGCTCGACAAGTCAAAGAGGTGGCACGTAGCGCATTTGTTTAAGAATGCAACAATTCATATAATCTTTGAATGATACTACTCAACATAAGGTACAATTTGTTTTTAGGAGCTTAGAAATTTGGAAAAGAATTAACATTTTTGTTACAAGTTCAAGCATACACGTGCTAGATTTGGTTCCTCAAGACTCAATATACACAAACAAAGATTCCATTTTATCTCAAGGTAAAATTCTTGTCATTTTACATGCTTGAGTGAGTGGGAGATTATCAAAGAGACATCATGAGTTCTTTATCACATCATCTAACCATAATGATTCTTCAATTCAAAAGTTTCAATTTTCATGTAGTATGTCAAGTGGCAATTACCGTGGTTGGCGCTTGCAGTATCCTTTTGACGACAGAATCTTCTTGGAAGTCCTTGGACGAAATTGGCACATTCAGCCTAACAAGAGGCAAAGGTGCCATGACCCAAACTGCGAGGTCTCGCACTTATGCAACATTTGGATCATGTGAAGCTTGGCTTGTCCCAATGCAGTCCAAGTGGGGCAATCCATCCCTTCTCTACGTAGTTCCTTTGCTTCAAGCCAAACCAGCCATGTTAGGTTCGCACCTCTCTTGCACTAAGTAAGTTTCCCTTAGATATGCATTCACATGACAACCCATGGTACTAAGGACATTGCCCTAAATTCGAGGGTAAGAACACCATGCAAAGTCTCACAAGCCATCACAATGGTCACCCTTTTGACATCACCACAAATGGGAATCATTCTAGGGTCTGTAGGTGGACTTCATGAGGACGTGAAGCCTATCAGAGAGAGGGTGGATGTCATGCCCCATTGCCTATCTCCCTCATTTTCTATCCAACCCACTTTGGTGCTTGGTGGTTTACCTTGCTGCAGCAAATTGTGTGCAACTATAAGCATAGTGGTAACCATGCATGCCTCTAGACTGTAGACCGGCTAGGAACGCCCCCAATGTCCGGGCGACAAAGCACCATGGGCATGAGTGCAGAGCCTTCCCTTCCTCACATTTCTTGGGAATGTCGATTGTCCCTTGCATTGTGGGTAGATGTCAGATAATGAGAACATCCTCCATCCATCCTTGGAGGGTCTTGTACCTTGATGGCCAGATGGGATGGCACCAGGCCGGCCCATCCCTCATCTTGCCCGCTTATTCAAAGGGGCTATGGACATGTGTGGCAAAGGAGAGCCACTATGCCTCTTTGCAAATGGCAACCATGGACTTGACATCAATGTCCTGCTGGGCTGGCTTCTCTTTGATAGTTGTCCCTCTCATTTTCTGGGTTAAGTCTTGCTTCTGCTACAATCGGCCTCTAGGCCACCCAACATCTTGTCCTGCTTCGGCTTCTGGGTTGCTTAAGGGAATTGCCCCTTTAACTCATGGCCGTCCTTCTCCTTGTAGGCGAAGGCAAAAACCCCTCTTGCAGTTGGACCGTCACCCCCCCTCCCGCCCCCCTCCCCCCACCCACCATAGGATAAGTTTTATTCTATGGTGTGGGTAAATAATTTTTTTATTTTTATTGGCAAAATGGTTTTGACTCTAGATTGCACCTAGGATGGCCTTTTTTTAAATTTGGGATCAATTTCATGTTTCTGACACTATTGGACTCAATTTTTACATTAATTTTCCCAAAATCCAAACTTTTCTCCTACCTTTGGTCCAAAGCTACATGTTCTGTGCACATTTAACATGTGTTTATTATTATGCATGTGGTCCACATGGTCTATTCAATCCTTATTTTACCACATGTTTCACATTTTTTCATATGAACCCTTTGTATCTTTCATTGTTTAGCATTTTGGCCCTGTCCAGATCCCCTAATCCTACTCCTTGCCCCTCCCTTTATCTTTCTACCTAGCCCCACCCTTACCCCTCCTTACCCTATCCGTCTTAACCCTTCAGCCCTCCCTAACCTTTCCTTCCTATCCTCAATTCTCCAGCTTTTTGCTTCTTCAATGAGCTAATATACAATTTTGGTTCTCCCCTTGGGATTGTTCTTTCCTGCTCTTGGTGGAGTTGGTAGCTACTCATTGTCATTTTGCAGATTTTTCAAAACAGGTATCATGATGAACCTCTTTGCTCATGGTTTGGATGTTAGTTCTCCGAGACAGAGAGCCATTAGGTGGTGGATAACTATTGAGCCCATCAAAGTCAAATTGGTCACTCGTCAAAGTCAAAATGGTCAAAGTCAAATTAGTCAAAGTCAAATTGGTCAACTAATGAATTGGTCAAAGGTCAAAGTGATGTCATTGCAAACAATGCACAGGTGGTGCAAAAGGGTGAAGTGGTGCACAAGTGGTGCATATGTGGCTGCGAACAAGGTGCATAGGTAGTGCCCAAAATATTTATTCACAATGGTTATGGTTTTGTAGAAAGTTGATGCAGGTTGCAGAATGTCTTTCTGTAAGGTTTTCAGGGGTTTTAAAGTGTTTGGAAGGTTAAGATGAACCCTCCCTTAGCCACACATATTGAAGAAATAAAGCCAAAAGTGAAGTCATTTGAAGAGAAAGCGGTACGCAAAAGTGTATGTATGGCCCCCATTTAAAATTTTGTTTTTCTCCTAAAGTCACTACAAGACAAAATAGGGAGTCATTGGCTATACACAATTTGAGACATTCTTGGGACATCAAAGTGAGCACCAAGATACTCTATCAGTTAAGAGCGGCATACATAAGTGAATCAACACACAAGGAATGGGCATTTTATTCTTGGAGTTAGACCAAGCAAGTGGAAGATAGTCTACACTAGGAGAGAAGAGCAAGAGACATTGAATCAGAGTGTGATGCAGAGAAACAAGTGTGATGCAAGAAGGGTGACCTAGTGTGTGCAAAGAAGGAGTGTAGAGAACCACTAAGCAAGGCAATCAAGGTGGCACAAGGACCATTGAAGATGTGTGCGTGTCGACAGAAGGTGTCCCTCCCTTCTACCCTATTGGAAGCTTGAGTGCAAGGTGTGCACAAGAGCAAGCTCCTAGAGAAGTGGAGGCCAGGTGCAGAGAAGGTTGGTGGCATAAGAAACTTTGGGTATCTTATAACCTTGTGTGTGTGTATTCTTTGGGATTAAGCACTCCACACGGAGAACACTTGGTCTTGTTTTATACTTTATCATTCTATTTTCCTATTGGTAATCATTATACAGAAGCTTTCGGTGTCTGTGTTTCACTTCTTCTTCTTCTTCCTTCTCCTACAAACACTCAAGTCCCTTTCCACAAAAGAATCCCCAAAGAAAGATCCCATAAACAATATCCAAGCTGCACATATCTTTTGTATCTAAGAAAAATGCATTTTCTAGATTTGTATTTCAACTTCAACTTCTATCTCAATTTCTTTTGAACATGAATATGATCTTAACAACTAAATATTTGAAGGTGATCATAATGTGGTGGTTTCCATGTCCATAACTCTTGCGCCACTTTCAAGCCTTTTGCAATACTAGGTGAAAGGTTAATTACATGAGCTATACTCAACACTTCTTCTGCCCAAAAGCCTTGTGAAAGGTTTGCATGATGCAACATAGAAACTACTCTATCTTGAATAGTTATATTCATCATTTTAGCTACACCATTCTATACTGGGGTATAAGGAGTTGTAAGCTCTCTTCATATTCCTCTACACTAACAAAAATGGTTGAATTCATGTGAGGTATACTCATTACTATTATTTTAATGTAAAGCCTTAAGTTTAATTCCCTTGTTAGTTTCCATTGAGGCAAGCCATTTTCTTAAGGTAGGAAACACCTAATCCTTATACTTGATAGGAGGAAAAAAACCTCCTAAAGAGGGAAAAAAGTGCCCCGATGGTCCTAGTGTGTTCACACACATCACTACCTAAATATATCAACAAATCCCCTCTAGGAGTGATGCCGTGAACAAGAAGCTGGCACTCATGTATAAGGAAGTGCCAAGCTATGTGGAAATCACTCCACAAAAGGAAGCAAGCCCAAAGCTTTGCGAAAAGCTTCAAACTTCTCCCTAGGCAGAGCCTTCGTGAAAAGGTATGCAGTGTTCTCCTGTGTGGGCACATATGCCAAGCTGATCTCCCCAGTAGAGAACCTCTCCCTAACATAATGATAATGCACCTCAATGTGCTTACTGCGAGCATGGAACACATGGTTCCTCACAACTTCCAATGCGCTTTGACTGTCAGTGAAGATGGTGGTGGCAGAAGACTGACCAACACCCAAATCAGCCATAAGGCGTCTCAGCCACACACACTCAACAGTCGCTGTGAAAGCTGCCCTATACTCAGCCTCACAACTGGAAGTGGCCACAGAAGGCTGCTTCTTGCTCAACCAAGATATACATGATCTACCAAGCATGAAGCAAAAGCCACTAGTGGACACACGAGTGTTATAGCGACCATCCCAATCAGAGTCAGAAAAAGCATGCAAATCTGGCGGTAGTGATCCCCCTTGGGATAAAACAACCCAAGTAGCCGAGTACCACTCAAGTAGCGAAAGATGCGCTTAACCACTTGCCAATGCTTGACTCTTGGGCAATGCATAAACCTGCTCATCTGTGAGACAACAAACTGAATATCTAGCCGAGTAATGCATAAGTAAATTAAGCATCCAACATCCTGCTCATAGAGAATAGCATCAAATGCATCTCCAGCATCATGAAGATTCAATCGTAAACCTGTCTCCATAGGAATAGCAATAGGCTTACAGTCTTCAAGGCCAAAACGCTGCAATAATGTCTCAATATATTTCGTTTGACACAAAGCCATTCCACCATCAACTTGCATAAACTGAATGCCCAAATAGTGATGCAAATGCCCCAAATCAGATATCTCAAATGAGGCATGCAAATCAGCCTTAAAATCAGCAATATGCTTCTCAGTAGGACCAGTGAGCAACATGTCGTCAACATAGACAACAATGATCAGAAGCACATCATTAGCACGCTTAACATATAAGGTGCTTTCAGTTGGACTGTTCTCAAAACCATGTGCAATCAGATAGGCATGTATCTTCTCATACCAAGCACGTAGTGCTTGCTTTAAACCATATAATGCCTTCTTTAACCTGCACACCTGGTTTTCATGCCCTTTCTGCACAAAGCCACTGGGCTGAAAAACATACACTTCTGCAAGTCACCATTCAGAAATGTTGTTTAATGTCCAACTGATGTACATTCCAAACATGATGAGCTGCAAGTGCATAGATGCTCTGAACAGTAGTCATATGGCATGTAGGTGCAAAGGTCTCATCAAAATCAATGCCTCTTTCCTATGCATAACCCTTTGCAACAAGCCTAGCCTTATACCTGTCAACTGTACCATCAGGTTTACGCTTCAGCTTGTATACCCACTTAGTGCCAATGGCCTTCTTGCCAGGAGGCAAGTCACATAAAGACCAAGTACCATTCTTCATTATTACATCATATTCAGATTGCATAGCAGCCATCCAATTTTCTGAATTTTGTGCTTCATCAAACGAAACATGCTTATTCTCATCACAGAGACTAGATGCAGCCATAGCATAGCAATCTGATGCAAAAGAGGCACTATGAGAGCCTGATTGAGTACGATATGACAGAGGTGCATCTAATTTGCTATCACGCAAGGTATGCACCAACCATTTTGGCATATTTCTTGCTTGCTCAATATCAGCTCTCTCATAGTGCATCATGTAAATCTTCATCAGAAATGGAATGATCTGTATCATCACATGAAACCTGCAAAGGCTAAGAAGTTGCCTCATTGGGACCAGCACTAGACTCTCCACTTGTAAAAAGAGGCAACAAAGTATCACACATGTCTTTGGAGCTAACAGATGTCTCCTTAGTACATGAAAGCAATGGCTGAATAGCATCTTCCACAAAAACAACATCGCGGCTACCAGAATGCATTTAGTCTGTGGATGATACAAACGATAGCCTTTACTTTCAAAACTGTACCCAACAAAAATACATTTTATTGCTTTATCATCCAATTTTTTGCGATGTTGTTCAGGCACTAATGCATATGCCAAACAACCAAAAACACACAGATGAGAAATAGATGGCTTGCGATCATGCCAAGCCTCATATGGAGTGATAGATTGCAGCGCTTTAGTGGGACACCTATTCAGTACATATCCTGCACAGATGACAGCCTCAATCCAGAAACTATGTGGTAAAGCCTGACTCTTGACCATACAACTCGCCATCTCCATGAGTGACCTGTTCTTTCATTCAACAACTCCATTATGCTGAGGTGTATACGACACTGTAATCTGGTGTTTTATCCCATGTTCAACCAGAAATGCATTAAAATCAGACGACATATTCCCCCCCTCGATCTTAACGGAGGGTGCCCATTTTACATGCTAACAAATTTTCAACCAAAACAAAAAACTGTTTGAAGCACATGAACACTTCAGACTTTGCCTTCAATAGATATACCCATGCATGCCTGGAAAAATCATCAATGAAAGTCATGAAGTAAAGATAATTTCCAAAAGAAGGTGTCTGCATAGGACCATAGACATCACTATGTACAAGGTGCAATTTTTGGGTAGCCCAAACTGAACCATCTTTTGGAAATGAGGAACGCTGCATTTTGCCCAAAATATAGCCTTCACAAACATGTTTTCCAGGTGCCTCAAGTTTGGGCAAAGAGGATACCATTTTAGATTTCTGCAGGCATAGCAAACTAACAAAATTCAGATGACCAAAGCGTGCGTGCCAAAGCTTTGCATCTGACATAGCCTGAGAATCATGTACTACACATGCCGAATCATTCACAGATCTTTCATAGTCTATGAGCTTATACAACCCACGATATAAAATGCGAGAAATCTATGAACAAATTTCACAACCAAGCCAATCTTGGCTAATGCAGAAACTGATAACAAATTTTTCTTGATCCTTGGCACAAACAAAGCATCTGACAAAGTGAAACAACTACCATCAGCAGTAGTCTAAATGATCTTACCAACTCCCATAACAAGATAAGAGGAGTTGTTGGTGCATGTAAGAGTATTCCCTGTAGGGGCAGGCTTGAGTGAAGAGAAGAAACTGCACTGCGAGGTAATATGTTTGGTCACCCCACTATCAAAATACCAAACATCTGAGTCTACTGCAGACATGCACTGCTCATGAGAAGATGGGTCAAAAGTGCAGACAGTATTAAACACCCATTCTTCTTCTTGCACAAGATTAGTAGACTCTGTTTTTGGTGTAGAGGCCTCTGCAACAACCATTCCAACCTCTTTCTTCTTTGCCTCTTTAGCAGCTAGTTTTGGACAGTTCTTTATGATATGATCATTTCGTTTACATCACTTACAAAATAATTTCTGCTTTTCTGATTTCTTCTCATCTTTATCTTCCTTCTTCGAATGTGCAGAATTAGAAGATTTCTACTTACTAGTTGAAGAGCTCCATTTTCCTTTGCCGTTCTGACTAGCCAAGAAAGCTTGATCTGCAACTCACATAATGGGCCTGTTCTGCATGGACTGATCTTCCTACAACAGAATAGAAGGCATTTCGATTGCCTTTCATCATCAACCAAAGCGTAGAGTCAAAACTCTAATATGAATCAGGAAGACCATTCAGAACAGTCTGCACAAGTGAGCTATCTGGTATAACCTCATCAGCAGAAATCAACTGTTCCTTCAAGCCTTTGATCTTCGTTAGGAAACTCTCCATAGAATCACCTTAATTAATGTGCTCACTCTCCAATTGTTTTTGGAGGTAAGCAACACAAGCCTCATTCCTAGCTTGGTAAAATGTGGTAAGTGTATCCCAAGCTTCCTTAGCTATTCTACAAGAGCGAATGTGAGGAGTAATGGCACGTTTGATAGACAAAGCTATCAATGCATGTGCCTGAGCATCTCTAGCATCCCAACAAATCTGCTCTACAGTAGGTGCAGCAAAAACCGCAGCACGAACAGGAATATGCAGAACATCATAATCTTCGACACTTTGTGCATCAGCTTCAATACCTGTAGTTGTAACAGTTGCAGGTGTGATAGGACGTTTTTCGAGACCCTGCACAATGTTCCACTGTCCTTTTTCAACCAGCAAATATAAGCCCATAACAGGTAGTTGGTACCATCCAACTTATCCTCAACAGCCAACATACGTAATACATCACTGCTTTCAGCCATGGCTGGTGACTAAAACACCTTGATGCAAAAAATTGACTGTATCTCAAAAAGTTGAACAGAAATGCCGAGACAAATTTTGCTAGACTGGTAGCAGACTTCGAGACGCTTATATTGGCGAACAAAAACTAGTATATAGCTTTGGCACAAGAAGAGAAAATAGCCTACACAAGCACTGTGATAATGCGTTCGAAGGCCGAAATGAGCTCAGATCGCGATTTCGGCACCACACAGGAAAGCTGTTTTGATCTCGGAAACACGCTGAGCATGCTCACCAAAATTCATGCGATTCTAACTGCAACCGGAGGAGTGTCGACGGCACCCTAGATGAAGCGACGACCTGCTCTGATACCAATTGTTGGAGTTAGACGTCTGTGGAAGCACACAAACAACACAAGGAAGAAGAAGAAGAAGCTTGGAGCACAACACACAATATTGAATGTATTACTAGAGAATGTACAAAGATAAGTAGCCCATTAGGAAAATAGGCGTATATACAAGCCACGGGAAAAAAGACCTCCTAAAGAGGGAAAAAAGTGCCCCGACAGTCCTAGTGTGTTCACACACATCACTATCTAAATATATCAACAATCCTCCCCAAAATAAATGTCAAGGACCTAGAAAGCCAAGTGTAACCAAGGAGGACGATCGACTTTGAAAAAATCCCTTAACAAAAAATTGCCAAGAGGCTTCATTGCTTCAGATAACGATTTAACGTTTAGGATCTTTGTCTACTTGACTTGAGTAACAATTCCACTCTTTCCATAAGCTCCAAAACTAGAAGTATCTTGTTCAAGGCGAAAGGAGTAAGCCCTGCAATTTTTACCTTTCCTTGGTTTCCCATCATTGAGCTCCGACCTACCATGAACTTTAGCAAAGAAAACTGGGTTACCATCCTGTGATTCCAATCTCTCATCATCAACACATGACATGAGTGCCGGTTTGACATTGCTCCATAATTGCTTATAGATAAAAACATGCTCTATTTTTGTATCTTTATTTGAAATGCAAGCATATAAACAAACCCATTGGCTAGACACAACCTTATTTACACAAACTCTCATTTGACAATCCTATTCATGCTAACATATGCAACCATATTTATCAATACAAAACACTTGATCATCCTCGTTTGGGGGGTTATTTCTTGGTTACTTGCATCAAAACCTTATTAGTAAATCACCATATTCACACAAATTAGTATGCAACATACTCTCCCCTTCTGCTCGCAAAGTCATCCTCGACGAGCCTCCCCTCCACCTGTACACTTTGTTTCCCACGTGCCACTCATCCAAATGGTTAGCTCACATAACATGTTAGCATCCCATCATCCAAATTATGCCATCATATCCAATTGCACACACACATGTATTCCAAACTCCTTATTCATACCTGATTCTCATGCATAGTATTCTACCATCCATCTGCATCATCACCTACACCCATGCATGCACATACTCACCTCCACCAACCCATGGCTCAAATGCATCCATACCTTTTCATACTGGTTCATGCACAATTCTTTCTACATTCCCTGCAACAAAACCTCAACAACCACATATCATCCCTACAATTCCTAGAATATCAATCATAAAATCAAAATCCAAAAAACTCTAACAATATCAATGATGTAACCACGAGTCCGATCCTCACTAGATCATCTTGCAACAAAACTCAACAAAACATCTGATCCACATGCTTCCCACAATTCAAAACACGAATACAATCAATGAAATCAATCACCCAAAGACTTCCATAATCCGATCATGCACCTACCTTTCCAAGACTGCCCCACAAGCTTGTGGATATCCAATCACACAAAACGTAACTCAACAAAAGCATGTACATACTGAGAGTCACCTTTGCAAAGTCTTCCTTCTCTTCCGTCATGTTTTGCTCACCTGCAACTCGACAAAAAGTTCAGTCCAAAAGATACAACAATAGAGAATCAACGAAACATATATATCCGTGCATCTCTATCAAGAGCTCATATACTCGCCACATATATATATATGAGCAAAAATGAGGCTTCCCGAAATGTCACCTCACACACATCCCAAAAACCGATCGCACACAATGAGATGAGACACAAGCAGGGAACTCTCAAGGTGCACGCACACCACTATGAACTTTCAGAATAGACCTATCAATAACATAGGAAAAGGCCAAGTCCAACAAGTTTCTTACAACTACGAGTGTGGCACATATAATAGCTATGTCATCGTTAGCGTCAGATTCGGGCTGATCGATCTATCAGCAGGGAGTCTCTCAGTCTCGCAAATATACACATGCAAAAACACACCCATCTGGGTGATCACCACCCTCCTCCTCTTTGTCTTTCCCCTCATGAGTGGAAACTTTCCTTTCTTTTTCTTTTTATTTCTGTTTATTTTTACTTGCACGAGTTGGCCTATGTTGCACTTGGATGCGACTCATGGACTTGGCCACCCGATCAGGTTGGTTCCACCCGTCTATCAACACAACATAGCGCACAATGATATATACACACCACATATACACATACAAATATGTGCTAGCCCATAGTGAAGCTAGGTGCGGCTCGTGGTCTCGACCGCCCGATCGAGATGGTCCCACTTACCTATCAACCCACAATGGGACAAAGCACCAAAATAGATATACATGCACAACCATCCCGGCCTATGAGAAACTAGCATCGGCTCATGGTCCTGACCACCCAGCCAGGAGGACTCCGCCCACCTACTAGCCCATCATAGCGCACTGGCACACATACATTTATACACGCTTTTACTTATGCTTTTCATTTTTTTGTTTTTCACTTTTCCATCTCCCATGTCCTGAGAGTTAGGGAGAGGTAGAAAGGAGCATTTGCCCGCCTGACTCGCACATCATGCAAACAAAAAATGCAAAAAGAAAAAACCAAAACATATACATGGATCTTATACATCGATCATCCAGCACCTTGCTTACTCGGGCATAACGATTATATATGACACAACTGATTAGTCACCAATAGACTTATCGAATTGAATTCCCCTCCTCTAAGTCCCTTTCTCAACCGTAATGTCACACAACGACCTCAAAAATTCATACCTCTTCTCGCTCACTGCAAGTGATCAATGCTTTCTGGGCAGTGAGTCAGGCTCTACCTCAGGAGCCTCATCATCACTACCTATAATCAACTGATCCACCCAAGCCAACGAAAGTTCATTTCTCTTGCTAGGTGTCTCTCTAGAACTATCATAGTGTAAATGCAAGTCTTCTGCATGCCCAACCCAACAAAGCAAATATTCCTTTAATTGATAAGCCATTTGACGCCATCGCCTATTACCTAATGATCTTGCATAAGAACAAACTTGGTTTATCACTTTCCGCACTCTCAAACAATGGAAAATAAATTGTTTATTGAGAAAGAGAATGCCATTCTTGTTGTGTACGTGTATCCAATCACACATCTCCTGTAAGATCATCCACATCAACCAAAAGAATCCCACGATCCAATGGTTTGCTTGGAGTCTCTTCCATACTCCCTCTCTAATTGTCCTTTGTATGGTTTGTCGGTTATTTGAACATGTAACTTCACCAGGTTTCAAACTTATGTCCTTGGCACGCTCGACACAGGCCATTTTCGACTCCTTTGGACCACTTTCATTCTTAACCGTGCTCTTTGCATGAGGCACTTTACTCACATCACCCTTTTCTGATTCATCCTTCAATGCAAGTCCCCTCCTAAGTTCCTCTAGTCTAGGAGTCCCTTTCTCACACCTGTTTTGATCTCCTTTGTCTCTTCCCTCCAAGAGTCTCTTCTTTCGATCTTTTCTCACCTTGTCAGAATCATCATGGTCCATATGCCACTTTTCTCTTCCCAATCTATCCTTACCCTTATGGAATTTCTTGCACATGTATTTTCTTGCGGCATCATGCACTTCCATTGTGCCAGAAGCTCAGTGGCCATCTTGACTCTTTATCAGCCCTGTACAATATCCCTCCTTCTCTTCTATTGCAACACCTACTCTTATCGTCTTGCCTCCATCCGTCCTCGCTTTCTCTTGATCTAATAGTAAGCATGCACCACTAGTCAACACATCTTCCCTATTTGGTTTTGTTTTCTCCAACTTGACTCTCCCCAAGCCTGGGCATCCATTCTTGAGTTCGACTTCCAAGGCCTCGCTCCTTTTCTCCAATTGTCTTGCTTCCATTGTGGTGGCCAACTCAAGGTTGGATTCCTTTCCTAGGATTCCTCCCTCCACATAATCATTGATCTTGGCCTTCTTCGGGTTTATGTGCATCGTATAGCACTCAACCTGGCTTGTACCTGCCAACCATCCGAATAGTTCTTGATCGGAATCATCCTTATAAAGCAGTGGATTCTTGTACTCACTCATTTTCATGTTTTGGATTTTAGATAGCTACACGTTGAACCCATCTTGAAGTAGATCCCTGTAGGTATCTATGTGCAAGGCAAACCTAAGTCATGCCATTTCCTGCCTTACTTTCTCTTTTTTCTTCTTTTCCATCTCATTGATTGTTGCTGTCTTCTTCTTGTCGGTCACATTTGGAGATACTTGGATCTATATTCAGTCAGAATTTGGTCCGATTGTAATGAAATCCGTGCACAATTCATGCATACAATTGGCTTGTACTAGCTATGGCTGTCCCAATAAGATAAAAAATGTGGCTTCTGAAGTCCTGGGCCTGACTATCAAGTAATCAACACTAAACTCTAGTCCACCAATAACTGTCTCACATTCTTCAGAAGACCAGTTGGCTTCACTTGTGTTTGGTCTACCATTCTCAGGGACATTGGAGTCTCTTCCATGTGGTTTAGTCTAAGAGCCTTCATCATGTACTTAGTCATTAGGTTGACAGCCACCCTGCTATCCAACTGAGCATTTGTGACCACATACTCTTTGATCTCAACCATCACAACATGAGCATTTGAATCGATCTGTGTTGTGATGCTTTGAATGATACCTTGGACATCTTTTTCTCATCTCTTCTTGTCTCGAGCTTTCCTTGGCTTCTTGATATATTCGTTGTAAAACTGTTTCCTATATGCAAGGGAACATCTCAGCAATGTGCCAATGTCCAATGTGACTTCTGTTTCAGCCAACGATTTTACAATGTCAATTTTCTCTGTGCTTTGCTTTTCATTACAACACTTTGGAACCTTCAGCCTCTCAGGGAATGGAGTTGTGCCTAGCACAAACTTCTTAGTTACAAGTGGAAGGATCTCGATCTCATCTTCATCTTCAAATTCTTGATGTTCCACTAGTTGAGTTTCCACTTCCCCACGCTTGTGTACCTTTTCCTTGCTGCCATTTTCACTTTTGCCTTCTAGATTTTTTTCTTCACATACTCTTGCGTCTGTGTGACTACCACCACAATAGGATCTTTTCATGCATTCTTGCCCTGGTCAGCATCCACAAAGTGCATTGATGAACTAGATCCTTCCTAGGAGTTCGGTGTCCTAAACACTACTCCAATCGTAGGAACTTGCTCTTGAACTTTAGGAGTGGGATGCACTTGGGTCTCATTGTAGTTCAAAGACTCCACGGACCATTTCCCCTTGCCAGTATCAACTCTTCTTTTTGGACAATTTTCATCAAAGTGGACCTCTCCACTACAATACCTACAGAGTGGGGTGTAGTCAACCGATTTCTTCTCATTTGGGCATCTAGCTTGAGTATGGCCAAAGCCATGACATCTCCAACATTGGATCGGACCAGCCTTTCTTTGATTATGTGCACCTCATCTCAGATATCCTCCTCCCTGACGTTGAGCATCATACCCAGAAGCCTGTCCGTTTTCCCAATGAGGCATAGGTGGGACACTTTGAGTAGGCAAACCCATGTATGAACGTTCTCTCATATTTCTTGATTGCATGGTCCCCTCTTCATAAGCCCTCTTGTTATAACTTTGGTCCTTTGTATGGTTTGTCCTACTGCAAAAGGTGCAAAGCATCCTAGGTGGAGATCTATCCACGAATACTCTCAAGACCGTGGGGCACTCTGAAGTTAAATGACCATAACCATGGCACTTCCCACACAAGGTGTGGGTTCTAAGCACATCTTGATTGGGGGGCATGGCTGGCTCTTGCTTCACCATGTATGCTTCTTAGGTAATTGTGGCAACCCTTACTACTTGTGTGACCAACTCTAGTATTCGTTCTTCGGTCAATGTTGGGGATGTAAGGGTCATGTGACCTTACCCCCATATTCATATATATACATCATATATAGAGCATTGCTTCAAGAGAGATCATTATGTGGGTTTTGAGAGCTCCCACGCATATGTGCGCGTCTCTCCGTTTCTCTCTCTCCCTCCACCTCTTCTTTCCTCCTCTTGTTTAGCGTACCAAAGCCCTTCATTGGTATCAGAGCATGTTGAAGATCTGTGTGCAAGAAGCTTCAATGAAAGCTTAGGTCACAAGAGGTGAAAGTGCAAGTCGACATCTCTCAACAATAATTCAGTATTTCGGCCATAACTCGAGCTAGGAAGTTCAGATTGATGCGTTTTAAAGTGTTGTGCATAGATAAAATATAGGGCTACAACTTGACAGAAGAGTGCAGAACCTCGTTCGGAGTGCTATAGCACCGAAAAATTGAAAAATGCAGACTGATGTAGAAGATGAATCTATATTCACTAAGACAATAGGTCCATTTTTGGATCATAACTTGAGTTTACAAATCCGATTCATGCAGTTTGACTTACTATGCGTAGCTTGAGAAAGATGTTACAACTTTGTAGAAGAACATAGATCCAAATTTCTTGTGCAAGGTTGCCGAAACTACAGCAGCGTTGTAGGTGAAAGTGAAATTGACAACTGATGCTTGTTTTGTGTATATCTTGAGCTACGCACCTCCAATTGAGGTGTTCTTTATCTCCTCGTGTAGCCAAGAATGAGATCTTGAAATTATTTGAAGAGCAAAAGTTCAAATTCAGAGGTTATCACCTCTAAAACAACAAAACACAGAGCATCATATTTTCACCAGAAGAAGCTTAATTGCTCTTAGAGGTTGAATTTGCTTTGGAACTTCTTTGAGAGAGAATTTTTTAGTATGCAAGCTCTTATTCTTAGAGCTTGAAGGCATTATCCATGTATGATCACTGTGGTAGCTCCTCCATATGAGAGTAGAGCATAATCTTTTCATGTGTTTGGCATGTGAGATTACATTGTGGTATACTCTTTTTGAGGTTTATGTCATCATGATTTCGATCATGGATATATAGTGGCATTGTGGTTTATATCTTGCTTATGCCACTTGGTTATGGATTTACTTGTCGGTTGCACATACTTTTATGAGAGTTGATTTTGGATCTTGGTTGGTATTTGTATCTTTGTTTTCTTTGCAAGTACATGATCCAGATTGGAGCCTCAGTTACACATTCATTTATCACCGTTATTAGCATTTGGTCATTGATTGATATGTATTTGCCAGTGTGATTCTTAGCATATGTGGATGGTGATTCCCACATGGTTTATTTGGTTCAGAGTCCATTTTACAAAGGAGTTGCTGCTAAAATTTTGACAGCTTTTATGCTAGAAGAGAACTCTAGTGGATCTTGAAGCTTGTGTGATAGATTTGGATCATTGCTTATCTCCATTCACTTGGGCTTGGTCACAGGTTATTCATGATAGGTTGGAACATCTTGCAGGATTTATTCTTAAGTAGGAGGTGTATCACTATTATACTGGCATGTATTGCCATTAGTTTTTGGCATGTATATTTGTCATTAGCTTTAATTGGACGAGTGATAGGTGGTGACAGGTTACTCATGGTTCTTTTTCTACTGGTTATCTTGTTTGATTGCTCAATTTACACGGGATACTTTGTTGAATTTTTTCCAGGATTCTTTCATATCTACTTAGTCACTTTGGAGAATTGGTGAGCAGGCTTATGCTCATGGTTTTATGTGCATGCTAGATGTATGTTATGTGGTAGGTGGTTCACATGGTTTCTTCTCCAATGAGACATTTGTGATGCGAGTTATGCATATGAATATGCAGGTGTGATCTTATTGAGGATAGAGTATTGTTTCTAGTCTCTTATTACATTGCTAGTCCCTTGGATTGCCAGCATGGTGTCTTATCAGTTTGATGGCACTGACTTTTCGAGATGAAAAGCTCAGTTGCGGCATACATATGTTCGTGCAGGGTTACACATGTATGTGCATAGAGATGCACAGAGGCCTCATGACATGCCCGACCATGTATGGATATGGATGCATTGGCCAGCTCCACTATCCGTTTACTACTTGTGGATTCTATATATGAGTATGTTATATATGAGAAGACGAGTAGTGCATTATGGCAGAGACTACATGATATGTAGGTGAGTCCATTGACTCATGTGAGACGTATATCACATCAACAACTTCGATGTTGGCACTGTTGTCGTGAGGGCCATATTCGATGACATTTCTTCAGTCAGATGTGACAACGACGTCAGAGACATGCATGTGATGCAGGTCAGGTAGTGACTTCAGGAGAGTCTATGGCTATTAATTATGCTAGTGATGGTGATATCACTTTCTCCTATGATTCATCTTAGGATTCCTCTTGTTCATTGGATAGCACACATATGGCTTGGTTGCTTGATGCATTAGCCACTTTTCATGTTACTCCACATCGTGAGTGGTTTTGTCAATTCTCAGGTGAGAGTCGTGGATGTGTGCACATGCCTGATGGTATGCCATATGACATTGAGCTTGCAGGAGATGTATGCCTTATGTTACCTAGTGGAGCATCACTTATGCTTAGACATGTACGCTATGTGCCTTCATTCCCTTTGAGCTTGATTTCAGTTAGCCAGTTACAAGAGAGAAAATATTATGCATTCCTTGGTGAGCATCATTTTCAGTTGCAGTTGGGATAGCTTATTCTTGTCAGAGGTGCCAAGATTGGGCATAGGTATCCACTGCAGGTACTTCATGTGAGAGACAGTCTCATCTCAGTGGGAGTTCAACCTTGTGTGATGTCAGACTCGTCATGTCTCATTTTGTCTACCTACAGATAGGTCTATGGATATTCATGATGCACATGTATGGCAGGATTCAGATGCTCAAATGGATGCACATGTAGAGCATGTTTTGGATGCTTTAGAGCATGATGTGGATGCTCATGTAGAGCATTGTGATGATACTCAATTAGAGTGTGATCATCATTTATTGTGATGATACTCAATTAGAGTGTGATCATCATTTTGACCTTGGTATTGATGTTGTGCGGCTAGATCATTTGGAGTATGATCATACACTTGATGTAGTAGAGCAGGATTGCTCTCATGGTACACAATGTGTGATAGAGAAATTTAGCTCTCAGGATGCACAACTAGACACATCCTTGGTTGATAGGATTGCTGATTTGGATGTTGAGGAGTCAGTAGTTATGCAGTCATTCTTGGATTTGCTCATGCCAGATGTTGACATAGATATGTCAGGACATGTTGGTCTTGATGATGGTGCTTTGGATGCCTTGGATACAGGCATGGCTGACATACTTATGTTAGCTAGGATATACATGTTTCATCAGCATTAGGGAGTCTAATGTACGAGTTGTTATGCTCGACACCAAACATTGCAGTTGTTATTGGAGCATTTGCACTTGGAATTGTCAGTCATTTGATGATTGACACATGCATAGAGCGAGTGGGAGCTTTGCAGGAACTTCATCAGTTCTTGCATCAGCCATATGTGAGCTCGACTCTTGTCGATATGAGTCTAGAGCAATTTGAGGTGCATGGATACACCTTGTTCGAGGCAGTTGGTGTAGGCTGATCTGTATGGGTTGAGATTCGGACTCTTCCTGTACATTAGTATATAGTCCTACATCATTCTTTGTACATGTTACCACTTATGGTCACATTGACCCTTAAGTGGGAGATTGTTGGGGATGTAAGGGTCATGTGACCTTACCTCTATATTCATATATATACATCATATATAGAGCACTGCCTCAAGAGGGATCATTATGTGGGTTTCAAGTCTCCCACGCATATGTGCGCGTCTCTCCGTTCCTCTCTCTCCCTCCATCTCCTCCTTCCTGCTCTTTTCTGCACACCAAAGCCCTTTAGTCAGCGTAGGCTTCACATCACTTGGCGTGCTAGTGGTGGCTATAAAAGCCGGAGTGGTCAATGTAGGACTTCCATGACCAGGATCTTTTACAAGTACACTCTTGGGACCTCCCATTGGCTCGTACAGGAGCTCGATCCTCCTTTGCTAACCTAACTGCACTTCTTTCCATAACCTGGATTGTTCCTTAGCAGCCATCAAATTAGCAAATCATGTAAGACTAATATACTGTTGTGTAGTGGGATCCCTAAGCCCGGCAATAAATCTTCTCTTCAAAGTCTCATCATTTGGGGCATTTGTGCCCATCTTTCTCACCAAGGTTTCCATCCTCTGAATGTAATTATTGACGGTCTCATTGACTCCTTGCCACAGATAGTCCATCTGTTGGGCAAGCATATCCTGGAAGCCTTGTCTCTAAAATTTCGCCAAGAAGGCATTTTTAACCATTTGATAAGTTCCCCGCTCTTGCGGTATCAAATTCCTATACCAATTGGCTGCCTCGTCATGGAGAGTAGCAAGAAAAATCGTCAACCTCTAGCCTTGTTCAACTACTTCATTAGCCTCACATGTAACCTCAAACAATTGAATAAAACTATCCGGGTCCTCATCCCAAGCACCTGAGAATTTAGGAAAGTCTCCCAAATGAAGCAGAATCCGATGGGCCATTTCAAACAAAGGTGTGATGTGGATGTCACTCCGATCCCAGAAATTTAATGCTCTTGGTTTTAGGATTCCCTCGAGTCTTCTAACTTGAGAAGTGACTCTTCTTTGATAGTACTGCCTTTCCTCGGATTGTCTATGAGTGTTCCAAAACACCTCGTATTTTTTCTGTCTCTACCTCTCTCTAGCCTCGGACCTACAAGCATATCGCTCTTGTCTTTGGGTTCGAGTTCCTCTTGAGGATGAAATCCGCTCACTCATGTACCAAACACTGGGTCTACATGCTCAGCTAACATGTGGTGCTAGGCGAACCTATGGTGCTCTCTTATAGAGACGTGCCAAGCAAGATTCCTAGCAAACTCACCAAAATATTGGGCTCCTAAACCAAGGGAAAATGCCTTACACATGCTTATATTTTTCCCAATCTTTTTGATGTTGGGTCAGTTTTGATCACCCTAAGTCCACAATTTCGCTCCAATGTATCGGTGGAGTAGACGGGGAATACATGCACAAATGGATATCCAACTCTAGTGGTTACCTCTTGTGACCTCCCTCTCTCGTTACTCACACCCAAGCGACTCCCAAGAGCACCCAATCTCATGCACAAATACCCACAAGTGCTCACTTTCCCTTTTCCCTGAAGCTCTCTCTCTCTCACACGCTTACTCTTTCCCACATACGTTCACACACATATTTTCACCCACACACAAACACACCTTTTCATGCATAGACTCTCACCCTAATTCCTTTCACACCCTCTCCCTCTCTACCTACCTCCGACTCACTTGCTCTATCTCACACTATCTCCTCCTCTTTCTCCCCAATTCCCGCCTACTCCCGGCCTTACTCTTCCACTCCACACCTTTTTTTCTACTCCCCTCTCCTTACTTTCACTTCTTCACTGTCTCCCAGACACTCTCTTGCACATGCACACTCACATATATGTTCATGCACACACACCCAACCCCATCTATCTCTTCCTCTCCTTTTATTTTCACTTTCCCTTCCCCCTCTTCTAGCTTCTCTCTCTCTCTCTCATTCTTGCGCACCCACTCTCTCACTATCCCCTTTTTTGAATGCATATAAAGCAACATTGATTGACCACTTAGATACAAGGAGCGATAAAGGTAAGTTCATACAGAGATGAATCTTTGAATCAGGATTCATACACACCAAAACACAATTTTTTCAGACCAAAAGGGTGATGACTCATATGAATTGAACCCGATGTAAGTAGACATAATTTCGTTTTTTTCCTTACATCAGTTGCAGCATGACCATGCAGGACGTTAATTTTTTTCCTAAATAATAGATGAAGAAAAAATGCTCCAGCTATTATGCAATCCTTGAAATCTTTGGTAATAGTATAAATTATAGGTAGGCGTTCAAGACAAGGAAACCATTCCTAAGAAATTAAAGTTCACAAAGTGGATGATGGTCGGCCATAACGCACGAGAAACCTAAAATCTTACCCCTTCTTTCTACTTGGCTAAGCATGTTTTTACATGCACCATCGCATATCCCGCAAGCCTATGGACATTCTTTACAGTATTAAGTGCATTGTATTCAAACAACATTCCTTGCAAACATCATGGAAGACCTTATACATCATACACTCACCCTTTTACGGATATAAAGGAAACGGCTGTACTAGCACCTTGCAAAGATTTAATGCCATATAGGTCGCAGAGTTGTTTTCAGTTGAGCAAAAAAGGAAGAAAAAAATTTAATATTTGAATAGCTTGCTACTAAACTTGCCTGGATGTCTGTAAATTCATACTGTAGGATATCATGTAATCGACTTCATGCATTTTCAGCAGGTAGAATCTTGATAGCATCAGTGCATACTAACTTCATCATCAATCCTTGCCACTTTTGCCTTCACTTCTTTTTTGTCAACGACTTCCCATTGGTAGAACAACATCACTTTGAATCGTTCCTCTATTTAATTTGATTCCCATAGATTCCTTCTCAGACCACAGGGATTATTGCCCTTTTTAAGTCCTCGCTTCCTTCTTTGTTCACATGCTATCCATGGGAAAGAGCCCTTTTTCTTTTTAGTTATGTCCTTCTCATTGCACTATCAGCACTCTTTTTCCTCATGAAGAGCTCTTAGGATCATGCGAAGGCCCTCTTCATCTTAGTTCTCCTTGCTATTGTCCCGAACCAGCTCAGATGCTTGCAATGATGCTGCTCTCCTCCCCTTCCGTAACAATAGAATGGTGCAAGCAGGGACTTCTCCCCTAAACCGAAGTGAAGAACAATAGAAAAAAAAAACCCTTGTATGAGAAAAGAAACCTCCCTCCTTTCCTCCTCTTTCTATGGTGCACACCCCAGCAGAGACCACCGCCCCTTTCCAATTCTCGCTACCAGCGTCCAACACGAACTTCCTGTCTGCTCTACCTCTACTTCTTATCTTCAGGTGGCACAAGCCCAAGCCGAGAACCGACCCTCCCTCTCTGAGGCCATCCGGCAAAAAAACTGTGTTCGTCTTCTTGATAAAAGAGCTCCCAAGAGAGAGAGCCCACGACCCTTGATTCCTTGATAAGAGCCCGAATTCACAAAAGCCTCAGTTCCCTAAAGATTTCCCCTCGAGCTTAGTATGCACTTCTGATATCTCCATCGAGCAACTTTTCTTCGGTGCATCCGTCTCTTCCATAATTCACTGAGGATCCAGATCGTTCTCTGACTCGAGATCAAGATCAATCGGGGGCTCTGAACATACATTACTGCCATGAAGTCGTGATAGTCCCTGGAGGAGTGCTTAGGGTCCCTCGAGTGCGTGATCCCCCCTGGTGAGGAAACAGCAACCAAGGTCCCCTGTACCTGCACATACCAGACAACAAAAAAATCCACCCCCTTTTCATGCATGTATAGTAATGGGGCATAACCCCTTTCACCATCCTCATCTGCTAGCTCTGACAGAGAGGCAGACCACCGCCAGCCCCCCCATAATAAATGTCAAGATCCTGGAAAGCCAAGTGTAACCAAGGAGGACGATTAACTTAAAAAAGACTCTCCAGAATGTTACATTATCAAGACCTTGGATTGGAGAACTCAAGTTCTTATTCACATTCTCAAGAAGAAGGAGATCAATCTACTCTATGTGCTGATTTGAAGACAGAGATGAATGATGATGGTAACAAGGATGAGCTAGATGAAATTTTCAATGATCAGGAAGTTGTAAATCAACATCATGAAGAGCCTGAGAAAGACAAAGAGGATGAAGAGGTATTGCACACACCAAGGGCATTATGGATTTTTCCATTCGGATTAACCCAATGACCAAATTGAAAATCAAAGAAGTTGTGTGTTTAGACACTCAAACAGACAAAGTCCATACCAAAGAAGAGAATGAGCCTGTTTCGTTTGATGAAGCACAAAATTCAAAAAATTGTATGGCTGCTATGCAATGAGAATATGATGCTATTATGAAAAATGGTACCAAGTCTTTATGTGAAAAATTCTATACCAATGAAGAGAATGAGCGTGTTTCATTTGATGAAGCACACAATTCCAAAAATTGGATGGATACTATGCAACCAAAATATGATGTTATTATGAAAAATGCTACCTCTAGTCTTTGTGATACGAATGAGCATGTTTCGTTTTGATGAAGCACAAAATTCTAAAAATTGGATGGCTACTATGCAATTAGAATATAATGTTATTATGAAAAATGGTACCTACTCTTTATGTGACTTGCCTCTTGGCAAGAAGGCCATTGGCACTAAGTGGGTACCCAAGCTCAAGTATAAACCTAATGGAAGATTTGACATGTATAAAGCTAGGCTTGTTTTGAAAGTTTATGCTCGAGAAAGAGGCATTGATTTTGATGAGATCTTTGCTCATACATGCCAAATCACTATTGTTCATAGCATTTGTGCACTTGCAGGTAATCATGGTTGGAACGTACATCAGTTGGACATTAAAAATTCATTTTTGAATGGTGAATTGCATGAAGAAGTGTATGTTTTTTTAAGCCCCATGGTTTTTGTTGGAGTTTGAGGTCTACGGAAGCACATGAACAACACAAGGAAGAAGAAGAAGCTTGGAGCTCAACACACAATATGGAATGTATTACCAAGAGAATATACAAAGATAAGTTACCTGTTAGGGTTATAGCCGTATATACAAGCTCGGGGATGAACCTCCTAAAGAGGGAAAAAAGTGCCCAGGCATCCTAGTGTGTTCACACACATCACTACCTAAATATATCAACAGAGTGATGCAGTGAACGAGGAGCTGGCACTCATGTATAAGGAAGTGCCAAGCTATGTGGAATCAATCTACAAAAGGAAGTAAGCCCAAAGCTTTGGAAAAATCTTCAAACTTCTCCCTAGACAGAGCCTTTGTGAAAATGTCTGCAATGTTCTCCTGTGTGGGCACATATGCCAAACTGATCTCTTGAGCAGAGAACCTCTCCCTGACATAATGATACTGCACCTCAATGTGCTTAATGCGAGCATGGAACACAAGGTTCCTCACA
Source organism: Ceratopteris richardii (assembly GCA_020310875.1). Taxonomy (NCBI): domain Eukaryota; kingdom Viridiplantae; phylum Streptophyta; class Polypodiopsida; order Polypodiales; family Pteridaceae; genus Ceratopteris; species Ceratopteris richardii. Next base: position 60,155,982 of record CM035415.1, read on the forward strand.
ATTACTAATGCACTCTGACCTATTAGTGACGATGGTGGTGGCAGAAGATTGACCAACACCCAAATCAACCATAAGGTGTCTATGCCACACACACTCAACATTCATTGTGAAAGCTTCCCTATACTCAGCCTCAAAACTAGAAGTGGCCACAGTAGGCTGCTTCTTTCTCAACCAAGATGTGCATGAGCTACCAAGCAAGAACAAAAACCACTAGTGGACACACGAGTTTCATATCAACCAGCCTAGTTAGAGTAAAAAAAAACATGTAAATCTAGCGATAGTGATCCCCCCTTGGGATAAAACAATCCAAGTAGCCAGGTACCACTCAAGTAATGAAAGATGCCCTTAACCACCTGCCAATGCTTGAGACTTGGGCAATGCATAAACCTGCTCATTTGTGAGATGGAAAATTGAATATATGGTTGAGTAATGCATAAGTAAATCAAGCATCCAACAACGTGTTGATAGAGAACAGCATCATGAAGACTCAACCCTAAACGTATTTCCAAAGGAGTGGCAATAGGTTTGTAGTATTCAAGGTCAAAATGCTACAATAATGTCTCAATGTATTTTGTTTGAGAAAAAGCTATTCTACCATCAACTTGGATAAACTCAATGCCCAAATAATGATGCAAATGCCCCAGATCTAACATCTCAAATGAGGCAAGCAAATCAGTCTTAAAATCAGCAATATGCTTCTGATGAGGACCAGTGAGTAGCATCTCATCAACATAGACAACAATGATCAGAAGCTAAGTTGCATTATTCGTTATTTGACAATCCGTTTGTTCACGAATAATTACAGAATTTTGTGGTAAGTCCTTATTATTCGACCGAATTATTCGGTGCCACGTCAGCTTATTCAGACACGCTCGAATAGTTTTTGCACGGGAACTCAATAGTTTTCAATCGAAATCGCTTTCAATCGAAACAGTTTTTGATCGAAAACTTTTTCAATCGAAAAGCTTTCGATCGAAATTTTTTTCTACTTTGTTCTTTACGAACTTAAAGTGTCATAGAGAGAACGAGGTATAAATTTTTGCTATAAATATGAAATAATTTAAACTATTGTGATTGTTTGACTCAACATTGATTCTTACTTCACAATAGTATATGTATGTGAATTTCAAATCTATTATGATTGATTCTTACTCATTTTTCATTAAAGCTACTTTGTTCTTTACGAACTTAAAGTGTCATAGAGAGAACAAGGTATAAATTTTTGCTATAAATATTAAATAATGTAAACTATTGTGATTATTTGACTCAATATTAATTCTTACTGTACAATAGTATGTGTAAATGTATGTGCATATGATTAGGAATTTAGAATCTATTGTGATTGTCTGATACAACATTGATTTCTTACTTCAGAATAGTATGTGTAAGTGTATGTGCATATGATTAGGAATTTAAAATATATTGTGATACATTAAATCTATTATTTAAATATGTAGGTACATTATGTTTGATTCAACATTAATTCTTACTTCATAGTAGTATATGTATGTGTGTGTATGAGTATGTGTATGCATATGAAAAATCTATTGTGATTGTTTGGCTCAATATTGATTCTTATTTCACAATAGTATGTGTAACTTATGTGCATATGATTAGGAATTTAGAATCTATTGTGATTGTCTGATACAACATTGATTCTTACTTCACAATAGTTTGTGTAAGTGTATGTGCATATGATTAGGAATTTAAAATCTATTATGATACATTAAAAGATGTAGGTAGATTATGTTTGACTCAACATTGATTCTTACTTCATAATAGTATATGTATTTGTGTGTTTGAGTATGTGTATGCATATGAATGTATAATTGTAAATGAAAAATCTATTGTGATTGTCTGACTCAATATTGATTCTTACTTCACAATAGTATGTGTAAATGTATGTACATATGATTAGGAATTTAGAATCTATTGTGATTGTCTAATACAACATTGATTCTTACTTTACAATAGTATGTGTAAGTGTATGTGCATATGATTAGGAATTTAAAATCTATTGTGATACATTAAATTTATTATTGAAATTGACTCAACATTGATTCTTACTTCATAATAGTATATGTATGTGTGTGTTTGAGTATGTGTATGCATATGAGTGTATAATTGTAACTGAAAAATCTATTGTGATTGTCTGAATCGATATTGATTCTTACTTCACAATAGTATGTATAAGTGTATGTGCATATGATTAGGAATTTAAAATATACTATGATTGTTTGACTCAATATTGATTCCTATTTCACAATAGTATGTGTAAGTATATGCATGCGTAAACTTATATGTGTGTATGATTGAGAATTAAAATCTATTGTGATTGTTTGACTCAACAATGATTTTTACTTCACAATAGTATGTGTAATTTTATATGGGTTTATGATTGAGAATTAAAGTCTATCATAATTGTTTGACTCAACATTGACCGAAATATCTTATTCAATATTGATTTATGTTGTTTTTTTGTAGGTATAGTCTTCATAAAACAATTTACAAGCACTATGGAAAAGGGAAAAGAATAGTCATATGTGATTGTTCATCAAGAGGGTAAAACAATGTCCACAATACAATGCAAACGTTGTGGACATCGTTATGTAGGAAATGCAACTCGAATAAAAGAGCATCTTTTTAGTAAAGGTAATAATGTGGCAGGATGCTCTAATCCAGATAGTGATATATGGGTACATTTTGCAAGTTATGCAAATAAATGTAAATCTCAAGGTATCACATCAAAAAGATTCAAAAGCATGAGTAAATCATAACACTTTCAAACTAGCCCAAGTGTAGAGCAAGAAAAACCAGTAGGTGCATCGATGATAATAGAGGATCATCAGGATGTTTCTACTCAAGTCTCTCAAACTGTTTTTGAGAATAACCAAGATACATGTACTCCATTTCCTCCAACTACATAAAAAAAGAGTGGACTTGGTGAATGTAGTAAAAATGGTGGATCTAATACTCTGTCACCATGCTTTCTCTGTAGTAAATCACAAAATACTATACTTGTAGCTTCTGAAAAACAAGATTGTCTTGAGCTTCATCTTAAATGGACTCAAGCATTCTTAGCATGTGGGGTTCCTTTCAATCCTATTCGTAATCCCATTTTCAAAGATGCTTTGATGTCAACTGCACGAAAAGGATTCACCATGCCAAATTATAATAAAATATGGACAGAGTATGTAGATAAAGTGAAAAAAAGTACTGAAGCTATTTTTAAGTGAACAATACTTGATTGTGTACCCATGTATGGATGCACAATAGCATTGGATGGATGGACAAGTTGTCAAAAGAAACCATTGAGTAACGTCATCGTTATATGTACAAAAGGAAACATGTTTTTAGAAGTTGTTGATACTTCTCTTAAAGAAAAAAATTCAGCTTTTCTTGTAAAGGTATATGAACATGCTATATCGCTTGTGGGTGGTCCGAAGAATGTGACTACAATAGTGACGGATAATGCCCCTAATTTTCAAAGTGTAGGAATTACAATTCAAAACAAGTATGAAGGCATTACTTGGGTTCCATGTGCAACTCATACATTAAATTTATTATTGAAAGAATAGGTAGATTATCTTTCATTAAACAAATCTTATTAGATGCAAATCATGTGGTCAAATTTATCAGAGAGCATCAATTTTCATATTCGCTCTTTCAATCAAAATCTCCCAATAAAGCACTTCAGATTTTTTGTGCCACACAATTTGCAACTGTCTATATTGTGCTTAGTTTGGAAGTTAAGCCAGCTCTTGTAGAAATGATTGCTGATCAAAGATGGGATGCATGGCTAGAGAAGTATCCTTCTTATCGAGTTGCACCATCCAAGTGTATGTCTCTAATACAATCACAAAGTTTTTGGTGTAATCTTGAAAAAATCATTGGTATCACTAAACCATTTGTGGAAATTTTACGAATGGTTGATACTAATAAATTTGTGATTGGAAAAGTTTATTGGATTATGTCAGAGGCTATTCAAAAAGTAAAAGACTTTAATCAATTTTCATTACGAGAAAAAACACAGATTGTATTGTTAGCAGAGAAGAGATGGACGCAAATGCATACTCATTTGCATGGAACAACATTCATTTTGGATCCATCATTTCAATTCAATGGTCAAGCGTCAAATAAAGAAGTCATGGCAAACTTCAAAACCACATGTCAGTTATTACTTCCAGCTACAGATGGTCGAGATGCATTCCACCAAAGAGTAGCGTATGTAAATCCGATATTTTGGAGATCTGTGGCACATGAAGTGATTCAAAAGCATCCACCTCCTATTTGGTGGAAAGAGTACAGAGGTGAAGCAGTAGAGTTGCAACATATAGCTATGGGAGTGCTTTCAGTAGCAGCTTCAAGTGGTAGTTGTGAACATAATTGGAGTGCCTATGATTTTCTTCATTCAAAATGAAGAAATCGCTTAAGTGTATCACATGCTAATGATTTGGTATATGTGTTTTGTAATATGCATTTGTTACATGCTCCAACCAAGATAGCTTCTACAACACAACAAACTTTTGGAGAATTTCAAACTCATGAAAGTTTAACAAATGATTCATGGAGTGATCATGATTTAGATGTAGATCACAATGATAGTTCAAACATGGAAGAAATAGATGACATGGTACTTGTCATAGATGATGATATTCAAAATGAAGAGAATGATGTACTATGAATACTATGATTATATTCAATTGCAAAATCGATGGTTTTACAATATTCATGTCTCTGATTACGAAAAAAGCTTGTCTATTTAGTGTTTCCTTTATTCAATAACTCATCGGCAATAAACCGATCAAAAGATGATGATGCCTCTAAGAGTCTTCCATATTCACTCTCATATGCATCCACAGAAGGTTGTAAATTTTTCATTTGACTTTCTAGATCAGCATCCTCTTTTGTTGGTCATCTATTATTCTTTGTAATGCAAGAATTGTTAATCCTTCATTGTATAATTCTGCTCCTTGTGATGACAAATCATGTATAAGATTATGTTCTTTATGTAGCAAAATGTAGGGCCGCTTTCGAGGAAGAGGGGCTTCGTTTCCTTGATTACAAAATTTTGCTCGATTTTGAGGACGACCCAAACTGATACCTGAATTCTTCGGACGATCATCCCAATCTATAGGTCGATGAAGAATATCTTGTACAAAAACCTTTTGAATGAAATATAATGCTATTTGGTTATTATTTGGTAAAGATCTCTCAACTTGCACAAAGTGTCGAAGTAGAGTTTCTGCTAATCCTTTATGTTGTAAGTCTGAAAGCTTTACCTACTCTCATATCTCTACCACACTCTATCAAAACAATGACTTTGTCTCAGGTAGTTCTCACTGTGTAGTGCATCATTTTACATGATTTAAAGCATGACATCTTTAGTATGTTGTCTACTTTGATCCTACAAAGTTTCATTGATATTGGTTCTCGCAAATGTTGGATATCATTCAATTATGCTCATTGGTATGTGACTGTCAAGGCCCATAAAAGTCAGAGTAGTTGCTTAACTTGCTAAACATATTTCTCTGCATATAGTTTATCATTTCAGATGATTCCACTCACGAATGGTAGCTTGTTAAGCTAATTGAAGTTCCCCAAAAGGAATTTGACTAACTGTTGCTGTACTCAAAGAATCGAGTAAAAAATTGAGTAGGTGTCTCAACTAAAATAGCAAGTTTTATGCATTGAATCATATGCCTACCTATCTATTTTGATTCTATCATTTGTGCATCAGCATCCTAGCAACATATATGATCATTTATGCTTATTAGCTAGCTAAGGAGGCCCACAACACTCTCCAACCATCACTTATAGTAGGTGTGAAGCAAGTTTTAGCTACACCATCTCATCTCTTGTGATTATCCACCATCTCCTCCAACAAATCTATGTAACTATTAAGAATGTAAGAGTCAAAGAGTCAGACATTTATAATAGTTCATATACATTCACTATACTATGTATGAGTTTTGTCACATGACTGTATATAACTATTGTGATAGTAAGAGTCAAAGAATTAGACAATCACACTTTCAGAGAAATGTTTACAAGGTGCCTCAAATTTGGGCAGAGAGGATACAATTTCAAAAGTTTTAAGGTGTAACAAACTTGCAAAATTTAGATGACAAAAGTGTGCATGCCAAAGATTGCATATGAGACAACTTGAGAATCTTGAACTGCACATGCTGAATCATTCATAATTTTTGCATAATCTATGAGCTTATACAACCCATGACATAAAATCCCATAAGCAATAGTAACATTTCCATTTAAGACATCATGAACTGTACATCTATCATCAACAAATTTGACAACCAAGCCAATCTTGGATAATGCTGAAACTGACAACATATTTTCCTTGATCCCTGGTACATACAAAGCATCTAACATTGTGAAAGAACTACCATCAGTACTAACAAAAATGATATTACCAACTCCCATACAAGATAAGAGGATTTGTTAGCACATGTGATAGTAATCCCTATACGGGCATGCTCAAGTGAACTAAAGAAATGGGGCTACGGGGTAATATGTTTGGTTGGCCCACTATCAAAGTACCAAACACCTAAGTGGACTACATATGTATACTACTCATGAGAAGATGGTTCATAGCTGCATATAGTAGTAAATGCCCATTCTTCATTATGAACAAGATTAGCAGACTCTGTTTTAGGGGTAGAGGTATCTCCAACAACCATTCTAACCTCTTTCTTCTTTGCCTCTTTTGCCAACAGTTTTGGATAGATCTTTATGACATGATCATTTCCCTTATAGTATTTGCAAAATTTTTTGTGTTTTTCTATTTTCTTCTCATCATTTTCTTCCTTCTTTGACTGTGAAGCATGAGCAGATTTTTGCTTATTAATAGATGAGCTCCATTTACCTTTGGCTTGTCACTAGCTAGGAAAGCTTGATCTACAACAGACATAATGGACTTGTTCTGTCTGGATTGATCTTCCTACAAAAAATTAGAGACTAACTCCTCAAATGTTAAGGCATTTGGATTGCCTTTCATCATCAATCAAAGAGTATAAGCAAAACTCTGATATGAATCTGGAATTTCGTTAAGATCAATCTACACAAGTGAGATATCTAGCACGACTTCATCTATAGAAGTCAACTATTCCTTCAAATCTTTGATCTTTGTCAAAAAACTATCTGTAGAATCTCCGTCATACATATACTCAATCTCCAACTATTTTCGAAGTTAAGCAATAGGACCATCATTTCTTGCCTCACATAAAGTGGTAAGTGTATCCCAAGCATCCTTTGCTATTTTGCAGGAGTGAATGTGAGGGATAATGGCATGTTTTACAGTCAAAGCTATCAATGCATGTGCATGAGCATCTTTGCCATCTTAACAAAGTTGCTCTATAGTAAGTGCAACAAGAACTGCACTACAAACAGGAATTTGAAGATCATTATCTTCAACGCCATGTACATCACCTTCAATAGCTATATTTGCAGGTGTAGTAGGAAGTTTTCCAACACCCTACATAATATTCTAGAGCCCTTTTGCTACCAATACATGATGCATGAAGTATGCCAATACCTCCTTTGGGCTAAAACAATTTTCCCATTTAAGCTTTTGAACTCTGCTTTTACTAGGATCCCATCCAAAGGAAGTTTCTACATACCCTTTCCAACTTCAACATTTCCTTGTTACATGACCTCTAAAATGTGAAGAGGTAGATAATAGAGGAGAAGGAATGTGTTCATAACCATCACATTCCCAACCACATTAAGTTTTATACTCTTCCAATATTGTGGTTTATAGTCAAGCTTGACAAGAACCCAATCCCATCGTTCACCCATGTAAATTTTGAATCCAAATGAGATGCCAAGAAGATGGAAGAATTGACCACTAGGAAGATCTTCACATCCTTGAGTTCATAGAAATTTCAAGGAGTGCCCATCAAGGATTTGTATGCAGTCTTCGAGTGGTTAATTCTCAATTTAGAGGCTGCACATAAAATATCAGGGTAATTCTAGAAATGAGAAACACACTTAGTGTCATTCCATAGAAACATATTTTTGTCTTTGGCAAAGAGTCTAAGAACCATAGGATCCTGATTGTGGGGGAGCAAGAGACCCTGAATATTCCCCAATTGAACTTGATTGCTAAGGAGGCAACCATAAGCCCATTAGTGGTGATAGTGAACAAAAATGTGGCCAATGGAAAACCTTGTTGGATAGAGCGCTTAAGAAAAAAAATTGAGTAGGGGTTTCCATTAATCTTGGTGCAAGTAGAAGGATTCGCCATGAGTAGGGAAACCATTTTGATGAACTTCCGGCTATAACCAATGTCCTTAAGGGATTACAAGATAAAGTCCCATTCCAATCTGCCATATGCTTTTTCAAAGTTTATCTTGAGGAAGAGAATGTCTTGGGAAGACTCCTTGCAAAATCCATTCCCTCCTAAATGCCAATGATCACTTCAAGAATGAATCTACCTTTGATGAAGCCTTTCTAATCTTCATTGATCCATGGCTACAGATAGCCTACAATGAAATTGGAAAGCACCTTGGCAAAGATCTTGTAGCGAGTTTGTAGCATGATGATACTCTTCCAATGTTCAATTCTATTCTTGTTGTCTTTCTTGTGGATGAGTTTGTTTATGCCTTCATTCAAACACTTTGGAACCACACCAAAGCTTATCTTTTCCCATCAAATTGATCATAGAGGGTCCACCATAACCTATTTAAAAATCTTGAAGAACTTGTAAGTGAGGCCTTCAAGCCTATGTTTTTAACCTTCAAGAGGGACTCAATCGCTTCAAGAATCTTCTATCTAGAGATGGGATAATCATAACATATTGTTGGTTGAAGTGGTTGAGAGTGGGCTCGCAGTTTTTAGCATCATTCTATACCACTGTTTTCAAGCATGCGACAAGAACTTCTTTTCATTTCCCTTTTCTTGAGGAGTTTACACATTTCTTTAGTCAGTTTGTCAGCCGTGCCAACCCAACAGCCTTTAAAGTAAAAGTACAACTTCTTTCTATTGGTTTCCTTCTAATCTCTAAGAATGCTTTTGATCTTAAGTAGAGATTTTTGTAGGTGTGAGGATCTCTCTATAAAGATTCTCCCTTCTAATCCTCTAGGTAATTTGGATCTCCTTATGAAATCTGCAAAAGATGATGTACATTTTATTAACATTTTGAATACAACACCTTGAAGGAGATGAGTGTCCATGATGGTTTGTCTCCAAGCAAGAGAGATACCTTGTTGAACTGAAGGCAATCAAAACACCATGGGACCAACATGGAACCAAGGAGCTTTACTATTCTTAGTAAAGGGTTTAAACATGAAAACTATTGAGAATTGATATGATACCAAAAATCCCATGTATTGAGAGGGGAGAGGAACCCCAAGGTGTCAATGATGCTTTGATAAACAAAGCCTCTATCAAGTCTAGCTTTGTGTAGATCAACACTATATTGGAGGCTCAACCAAGAAAAGCCCTTGTTATAGTTAACCTCAACCAAGTCATGATGAAGTTTCAATAGATCCCAACAATGCTTTTTCAACCCATCAATATCTCAGTCCCCCTGCTTCCACCTATTCAAAAGATCTTCCATCATGTTGAAGCCACCATAAAGAATGATATCCAAGGGTAAAAAATTAAGACATTGCCAAGTGTCAATTCATTCAGAGTCATGCTTGGAGGCATAGATCGAGACAATGGAGAAGGGACCACCAAAAGAGGCCACAAATCCAACTATTGTGAAGCTAATGAGAGTGCCACCATTGCCATGTGGGTGATCATTGGAGAGCCAAGAATGGAGATTGGAAATACTTTGCATCCTCTTTAAAAGGTTGCCACTATCAATTTTAACCTCTTGAAAAAAATAAAATTTATGTTAATGTTCCCGAAGCCATTGGCCAATAATGGCCATTCTATAGGGGTTTGAAAGTCCCTGCACATTGAATGATAATATGATCCTTTATGATGGGCTGATTTGTTGGCCCTTGCGATTCAGGATTTTAGCCCTAATTTTATTGTTCCTCCCTTCTTCTTTTTTCTTAGATGTAAGAGCACAATGGCCCATTAATAGGGATCTTGCATGGAACCCCAAGGGGAGATTTCCTTTCAATGTATTCACTTTCTTAGCATAGGAGTCTAGAAGTGTGGACCCATTAATTATGCTCTCACTATTTGGATTGGCCTCTTTGCTAGTGGTGTATTCCTTTTGGATATCCTCCTTACACATGGCATAGTCCTCTTGGCTTTATCATGTCCAAATCTTTGATAGTCCAAGATGTTAACTTCTTTTCCCAACCTATATCTTTTTTCTTTCAAATCAGCTTTAAAGTGAGAAGAACCCACACCATGAGAGCGTGGTAGACTTCTCCTCACCTAGGGTGAACCTCAATGAATTCATCAGAGTTGGGTCTCTTTGAACATATCCATTTATGAAGAGGGCTTTTCTAAGCCATGTTCACCCATGTTAAGATCCACAACCACAAGAGGCTAACTCACCACTCTAGCTCCATCTTTTTTGCCTTTTTGGGCTCTTTGTATCAGGGGGTACTCTTTATTCTTATTTACAATGAGAATAAGCATTAGGTTAATTATTGAATATGACCTCATGATCCAAAAGTTCCACTTCACCTATACCAATGTTGACCTTGCAGGGGATCTCTTAATTGAGGTGATCTTAAACATAGATAATGGGTGCCATCTAGCATTAAAAGAGTGAGTTACACCTTCATAAATCTCCCCCCTAATTGGGGCCACAATATCTCTAATAAATTAGTAAAGTAGTAGTCCTCCCCCAGAGTATAAACCCTTAAAAATCACTTCTCAAGTAGAGCCACTAGTGGAGGGGGAGAGAGAGAGAGAGAGAGGGAGGAGAGATAATAGCGAGAGAAGAAAAAAGAGAAAGAGAGAGAAGGGGAGAGAGAGAGGGGGGAGGGAGAGATAATGGAGAGAGAGGAAAAAGAGAAAGAGAAAAAGGAGAGAGAGAGAGAGAGAGAGAGAGAGAGAGAGAGAGATAGGAAGAGGGAGGGAGAGATAATGGAGAGAGAGAGAGTAAAAATAGAAAGAGAAAAAGGGGAGAGAGAGAGAGAGAGGAAAAAAGAGAAAAAGAAAAAGGAGAGAGAGAGAGAGGGGAGAGAGGGAGGGAGAGATAATGGAGAGAGAGAGAGAGGAAAAAAGACACTTTCCTATAACTCCATACCACTCCCGAAAGCAAAGCACTTTGAACCTTCAATTCATCTTTCCATAGTCTTTTTCTCAAATAGGAAGTTCGGCCGAGGCCTAATCTCTCATGCTTGAATTAATAAAAGAAAAATTATATAGTGAAACACCTGAAAGCAAAGCATTCTGAACCTTGAATTCAATTTTTCATAGTTAAACACCTGAAGTTTTACATAATTAATTCTAAGTGTTAATTGTACAGATTCTCGTATAATGTAACACTCCTTTAATTGACATCCCATTGGTGTATATTTTGTCTTCAACATGTAGGTTTGCGTCTATATATTGAAAACCCATATGTGCCTATAACCTTGTTAAAAATGCCTATAATCAGTATCAATAAGACCCGAACACCTTTGTGTGTACCTCTCATGCATACTACATCCATATGCTCGGCAAGTCAAAGAGGTGGCACGTAGCCCATTTGTTCTTGAAGGATGCAACAATTTCTATAATCTCTGAATGATACGAGTCAACATAAGGTACACATTTCAAAAGGTTAGACTTAGATAGCATGCCAAATCATAGCAAAACACAATGCTGCTGCTCCAACATGTGCTAATATGCTCACCAATATCTATGTTTATCTGCCGTTTTTCAGTAACTTTTTCAAAGGAGTGAACAAGATGCAAGTAACTTCTCTTCAAAGGAAACCTCATGTATGTATGAGAGAGGCACTTGGATCTTTTATGGAAAATGGTGATGTTCACTGATTTCACTCATACACCCAACCTGGTAAGGTAGAGGCACTCATCATGAGGGACTCATGGATATGTCCAGCCAAGACTTGAACTCACTACTTTCTTCCACAGTTTCAAGGCGTCAGCCACTAAGCCACTAGGGTACGTGGGCACCTTAAAATTAACCACAAAAGCAAAAAATAAAAAAGACAAACAAATAATATTAAAAGATAATTATGAAATAAAGAAAAAGAGACAAGAAATTCCACACTCGGGATACGCATTCCAATTGCTCTTTTGAATCATGAAACCGTCACTCCACACTCGACACACGCATCCCAAAATGCTCTTCCCTACCGCACATGGAAGCAAATTTGCACTCTAATAAGTAGAGTTAAGTAGCACTCTATGCATTCTTTTAAACTACGGTTCCCATCCACATGGAACATGACCTTTTATTTTTGTATAGAGCTAAGTGAGAGCTCATTTTATAGGGACTTTTATTTATGAGTGAAAAGAGAGATTTCTTAAAATTTGTGCATCAATTTGTTTTCAAACCATGCAAAATTCATTTGTGGACCTCAAGATCTTTGGTAGAGTGTTGCATCCAAAAAAGTGGAGCGTTGTCATGCCCCAACTACATAGACGTTAATTTCTACGTACATTAAGGTAATATTGTCGGATTCAATAGTTTATTCCTAGCCAACCAAAACGATATGTGATGAGGGCCTTGGTATCTTGCACAGATCTAGAGACAACTACAGGTAAAGTTCTCTATAGCACCTCCATGCTACACTTCATGCCTTTTCTTTGCAATAAAGTTTATCCTTGTGCTTTCCTTGGTCTCCTTCCCTTAATCAAAGCAATGCTAGGATTCAACATTAAGGTTACTGTCAAATTTGACCATCGCTAGTTGGTACAAACTATTTTTGTTTTGCACTTCCATGGGTCTACATTGTTTGGTATCATTAATAGGGCTTGGCACATTGGTTGGTGTGAAAATGTATGTGGAGAGGTGTGAAAACGTATGAATCGTGAAGTGATATGAAGTCTTTTTTTCTATTCAAATTTGAGTCACTTTTTTGTTTTTAGGAGCTTAGAAATGTGGAAAAGAATTAACATTTTTGTTACAAGTTCAATCATACACGTGTTAGATTTGGTTCCTACGCAAACAAAGATTTCATTTTATCTCAAAGTAAAATTCTTGTCATTCTACATGCTTGAGTGAGTGGGAGATTATCAAAGAGACATCATGAGTTCTTTATCACATCATCTAACCATCATGATTCTTCAATTCAAAAGTTTCAATTTTCATGTAGTATGTGAGCACCACCTTTGAGAAAAGAAGCGTGATGCATCTCTCCGAGTATACACCTTTTATATACATGATTTTCTATAGATTCAAGTGTCAAGACACCAATAAGCATATCCTACTTTTGCAAGTAAAGCAAACTATTAAAGCTCAAATGACCAAAAAGATCATGCCATAATTTTGTTTCAACATAGAAGAAGTATGAGTGAGAAAAAGGTTTAAGGCAACATCCAAGTGATAAAAACCATTTCATAACATCCGAGACATAACAATGACATCATCTTTTCTCAAATCATGAATCATACATTTTTCATTTACAAAGTGAACATGAAGTCCTCCATCGACAATAGTAGGAATGGAAACAAGTTCTTCAATGCATTGTTGAGTGTAGAAATATCTCCATTTTGAGTCATAAGTTCAAATGCTCCAAATTCAATAAATAGTAAACGAAGCACTATTTGCACATACAACATGTCCCCCCTCGAGTGCATCTTTCAAAGATACAAAAACAAATTTTGTATGAAGTGATATGTTTTGAAGCCTCGCTATTTAAAACCAATCCAAATCAACCTCATTTATAATGTGATGAAGAATTATAATGACATGTAACAACACATGCCTAAACATCTTGGCGAGCATTAGATTTGTCATTCTTTGCATTATATGTATTCTTAACATTAGGCATGCCAATTTCATTCTTCCTTCATTACACTTGGCATTCTACATTCACCAATGGTATGCCCAAGCATTTGGCAATACTTGCATCTCTTCTTTTTTTCTATATCACCATAAAGAGAGGAATAGGTTGAAGAGGAAGCCTGAAGCTTTGGTTTTGACGAACCCAAAGTTGAACCATCGTCGATTTTACCCTTTTGTGTAATAGCAAGTGCTTGTGATCTCTCAAGAAAACCACTTCTCCTGGTACTTGATTAATGTTCTTACAAAAGAAGAGGCACAAACACATCAAAAGTACACATATTTGGATTTCCTTTTGCAAACAAAAAAAAAGTATTGTAGCAATTCTTTGAAGAGATTTTGCAAATCTTTTGAGCAATGTAAAATGAGTGATGTTTGCCAATTTATCTTTCAAATTCTTGACGTGTGTAATATATACATCCAACACCTTAATTTCAGCCATACATACATCTTCAAGTTTCCTTCCCAACATGTGACTCATTATGCACAACATATAAAGAAGCAAGAGTATCCCATTCGAGTAAAAGGTGTCCATGTATAGAGAAATGGTTCACATCAAAGCTACTCAAGGGATGCATGTAACACCAATGTTCTAGCGGAAAATCACATAAAGGCCAAGTACCCACATCAAATGATTACCAAATAGTAGCCATCTTTTTTGACTTCATGGTGCATCTATAGAGACAAACTCAATGTCATCACAAAGAATGTGGGCATCCATGACATGAAAAATTGATGAAAAAGGCCCGATCAAATCCTTATCAAGTACACAGATAAAAAAATGCATAAAATTACTATATGTTGAAGTTTGCACCAAGGATTATGACAATGTTTTCTTCTTCAATGTTTTCCCTCTTATAAGAAAGTGCATCGTGTACATTTGCACCATCTTTGATCTCATTTATATCCTTTATGAAAGTGGAAGCTAAATCACATGTTCTACAAAGACTACATATCTATTAACTAGAATTTGTTTAGTTTGTAGATAATACAAACAATGCCTTTTACTTTAAAAACTAAATTCAACAAATCATATTTCACAGCAATATCATCCAGTTTTCTACATTGTTGTTCAAACACTAATGCATGTGCCAAACAACAAAAGTTCAATGCTTTTGTGGGGCAATATGAAGTACATATGCAATACACATAACAACCTCAAGCAAGACTCTCATTGACAAAGTATGGACCTTCATTTTGCATCTTGAAATTTCCATAGAAGAAATATTTTTTATCTCACTAATACCATTTTATTAAGGTGCATATGACAATCTAAACTAGTATTTTATCCATTTATCAGCTAGAGATCATACAACCGACATGTACTCGTTCTCTTAGTTAGAAAAATGCTAGTTTATCTTTGCTGGTGATGTATATGAACAAGTTTAAGCACAATCAGATGTTGTTTCCACTCTTTATGAGGTTTCATCCCTTGTCGTTTGTATATTCCTGTAACCTCAATGGGCTGCTTATCTTTGTATATTACGCACATTCTAATATCATTGTGTGACATGCTCCTAAGGTTCTTATTTGTTGTGCTATTTGTGTGCATTACTTGCTCCTCGAAATCCAAAAATTGGTATCAAAAACATGTCATGGCTTTGTAGCTTCTTGAGGAACATTTCCAACACCCTCCACTCTTTGTCTGAAAATTCTATAAATGTCATAAAAAATTGCATTCAAATTTCTTTTGGTCTTTATTATAACTAGCACATAGGTGATTTTCTCTTTTTTGATCTTTGTTTAGGTTTCTAATTGCTCTACATCAAGGTTTAGCCAATACCCATTATTTATAGCAAATATTTATTTCATATGCTGGTTGTTGGGGATAAATTGGATGATTCCAATTACTCATTATGTCCATATATCAGAATTCGTTCATGCATATGCTATTCGTGTACGTTATTTGATACATGGATACAAAGTGGGTAGCTGGATGTTCAAAAAGGTCCACAAATTTAATGTTCTCATTGAAAGCTGCAAACATCAAATGAAAACGGCGTTTTCAAGTACATGAAAAACACTAGTGAGGAGAAATTATAGTTTTGTGCAAGTCACTCAACGGTTTATGATATGACATGTAAAGGATTATGACTTTTTTGTGATAGCACAAGCAACAATAACAGCATCTTCAAGTATAAACGGATTGTGCAATTATGGTTTGATTGTGCAAGTTACTCAAGGATTTGTGATATGACATGTAAGGACTTCCACTTCTTTTTTTGATAACTCGAGAAACATTAAATTGGAAAACAATCCAATGTTTCATGCAGAGAGGAAGGAAATGAGATGCATTGTCTTTATGTTCTAGAGAAGGTTTCTGAATATGAGTTTGATGTGATGCAGGCTACCACATGCGAATAGGTTTCTAACATTTTCTCTAGGTTTTTGCACATAGATAAGGCATGCAACTAGGTATTCAATTGAGCTAAGGAGCTGTGTTGAAATGTTAAGTTAATCTGTGAATCACCTACATGATCACTTGTCTTCACCAATGTCCATCAATGGTATAATTCATATACTTATCTAGCTAAGGGGAATAAAAGAAGAAAACCTCAAAATCTTATCCTTTTGTATGTGTTGTATATTATTGAACAAGGCATTGTTAAAATGTTAAATATTATTGAACAAGGCATTGTTAAAATGTTAAATTATTAATGTATTAATATGTGTTTGATGTTTTTGATATAGCAGCTGAAGGTTCGTGAGGAGCGTGCAAGGCGTGAAAGGGCGGACATCAATAATCCGAATAATTATTATTTATTTTGTAAATAAACCTGCGTAGAAGGTTCTATTGTTAGAAAAGTAATGGTTAGAATAAAGCTCGTTGTAGACCGCAGTTTCTATTATTTAAAGTAATGGCTTTCTGTAAAAGTTACCAACTTTTAGTTTCACGCCTGCTTTTCGAAGCCGCCCTCATGTAACCACTATTTTCGACGTAATCAAAAGTCCTATAAATACATGCACTCTGTGGACTGTCGAAACAGAGTGCGTGGGGGGAGATTGCACCCAATACTGCGTTGTGTCTCGTCTCTTGTTGCGTCTATTCTCTGTGTGTTTTCTGTGTCCGTAATCTCTGTATGCGCGTGAGTAAGATCCTGACAACAGTAGTATCAGAGCTCTGCACGCGTCAATACAAAGGGTTCTGTTCTCTGTTCTCTATTCGCGATTCAGATTTCGTTTCCGTTTCCGTTTCCGTTTCCTGTTCCTGTTTCGATTTCGGTTACGTCTTCACCTACGTCGACTAAGGCAAAGAGCTTAGGCAATAACTTAGGCAATACATTGGCACCCAAGGCTCCCTTGGCGACCGTTGGCAGCCGTTGGCTACGCGCGAGACAATTTTAATTTTTGAGTGGTAATAGAGAGGTTTAGAGTCCCTAAGGTAGGAGGATTTGAACCCACAACCTCCTACTTTCAAGGAAAGTACTTTGACCACTCCACCATCTCTTGGAGTTGTACTCAAGTCTCTCTCTCTCTTTCTTTGGTACTTGTGCAAGGCGCTCGCGGCAATTTCCAGGATGGACCCAACAAAGAATCAAGTGTAACTTTCAATCCGTAGGTCGGATTGAGGCGTGTAATATACCGTTGGAAAGCTCTCGGAACGAACTTTCCAATGAGCTAGCTTGCAAGGATGAAATCCTTGGTCATATTTTGGTGGCACTTGATTGAGTGTTCAAGGTACCAAGCAAGGTTGAGAACACGGGATCGAGACACCAAGGTTGCAAACGAGAAGGTTCAATACACCAAGGTTGAGAGCAAGGGTCCAAGAGCACCATGGAGAATCACAGTAATTCACCTTTACCTGGAGTCTCATTCGAGCAAGAGTTAGAGATTATGAACCAAGAACTTCACGCACTTCAACAAACCATACAAGGACGTTATGCTATGCTTCAATTCGATGGACGAAAAGATGGCCGCTTTGTCTTATCATGGCTATCCCTATTCAATGATTTCTTTTCCGATGGGTTATATTCAGAAAATCAGAAAATTGAGTTTGCCACCAATTATTTGGTAGGACGAGCGCAGTTATGGTGGAATGATCTTTCTCGTCGTGCAGATTGTCCACGCACCTGGAAGGCTTTTCAAGAAGAGTTTAAAGATTCATTCTTACCTTTACAGTTTACCTTACCTGTTTGATAATTGTGATGTATTTACATATTGAATTTAGTCTATAGGAGCATATTACCTTTAATTTTTGAGATTTTGTTTTACTGCTATGGAAAGATATCTCCGATCTCTTTATAGAGTAGCTATCACATATCTTTTGAGCTTCTCTTCCAAGATCAAAAGAATTTGGACTTTACCCATTCATCTTGAAGGCATATTGTCCTGCTATTATGATAAAGGGGTGGATCATCTTCAGCACTTGCACACATCAGCAAATTACTTTGTAACCATCCAGATACGTTTCTTGTCAATTTATATGCATAGTTGTCTTCTTTTTGCATCCACTTACATTTTGGACATGCATGTTTTGCATCGCACATGGAATATACACATCGTTTAAACATGATTTGTCTTGTATGGTACATGAATTCTTATTGCAGGGACAGGTATGTATTTTATTGCAGGTTAACGAGGAGAAAAAAATACATATGTCAGGGTGTGTAATCCCCTTTTGGTCTCTTTATGTATCATGGAAATTGTTTGTTGGAAATTTTCCGGTTTTCAAAATCACGCCGTTATGCTGCCGAAATTTTTACAAAATTCATATGCACATGCATTCAAGTATAAATTCATGATTAGAAAATTAATTATTATTTTATCATATCCAGATATTCATTTTTGTCATCACTTTTGGATTACATTTTTGACTTAAATCCTGTATATCCTACCCCAACACATTAATGTAACAGCTCCATGAACATTTCCATGCATGTATTTTTACATGGCACATGCCTATTTTCTTTATTCAGTGATGAAACATGTGACTGGCCATCCATGTTTATTCTTTTATCACTTGAGGTCAGTTGCTTGTTCAACTGAGGGGCATGTTATACCTTATGGAATATGTTGAACAATGCATTGTTGGATTGAAATATGGAATAGCCAATGCATTGTTGGATTGAAATATCGAATAGCCAATGCATTGTTGAACTGTAACATGAAATATGTTGGCCAATGCATTGTTGGATTGAAATATCGAATAGCCAATGCATTGTTGGATTGTAACATGAAATATGTTGGCCAATGCATTGTTGGATTGTAACAGTAATATGGAATATGTTGAACACTCCATTACAATTGTTAGAGTGTTGAATTCTTTTATCAACTGAGGTCAGTTGCTTGTCAACTGAGAGGCATGTTGTATATTATTGAACAAGGCATTGTTAAAATGTTAAATATTATTGAACAAGGCATTGTTAAAATGTTAAATTATTAATGTATTAATATGTTTTTGATGTTTTTGATATAGCAGCTGAAGGTTCGTGAGGAGCGTGCAAGGCGTGAAAGGGCGGACATCAATAATCCGAATAATTATTATTTATTTTGTAAATAAACCTGCGTAGAAGGTTCTATTGTTAGAAAAGTAATGGTTAGAATAAGGGTCGTTGTAGACCGCAGTTTCTATTATTTAAAGTAATGGCTTTCTGTAAAAGTTACCAACTTTTAGTTTCACGCCTGCTTTTCGAAGCCGCCCTCATGTAACCACTATTTTTGACGTAATCAAAAGTCCTATAAATACATGCACTCTGTGGACTGTCGAAACAGAGTGCGTGGGGGGAGATTGCACCCAATACTGCGTTGTGTCTCGTCTCTTGTTGCGTCTATTCTCTGTGTGTTTTCTGTGTCCGTAATCTCTGTATGCACGTGAGTAAGATCCTGACAACAGTATGAGGGCGGAGAGTGAGCAAAAGAGAGCTTTTCTGTGTATCGGAGGAGATCAAGAGTACAAGAAGAGGCATGCTTTTATGTTTCTTCAACCCACAACGTGGTGTTTAGGGGGCTTATTTTCCATGTGTGTTTGTTGGTTTGTAGTTCATTTACACATTCCCCTCAACGGAAGATACATACTCTTAGGGAGTAAAAATATATATGGACAAATGATTGACTGAATTAGGTTGTTATTTTCTAACATTGGAAACCCTTGGTATAACTGATATTTGTTTGTCTTCAATGAAAATGGCTCAAGACAAATTTAGACTTCCTTGGAGACATCAACATTTCATATTTGAAGGTTAAGAAGAAGGTAAAAACATGATCCGAGTATGCAAACACTAAATGAGATCACAAGGATTGAAAACACAGACTGTAAGTGATTGAAACAAGGAACACTCCTCAAGAAACTATCCGGCTCTCATGAAGGGAATGTTAGAATCACTTCCACCTTTGATTTTGGTATCTATATTTGCTTCCTAACTGTAATGAAGAACTTTAATTTCCATTCTGATCAATATGTATAGCAGTGGCAATATCATGAAGGCTGGAATTTATGGCTAACAAAAAATGCCAACCTGCTGGTCAAATCTATCCCTTATCCATTAAAGACAAATATAAAAGTAAAAAAAAAAAAATCATGGAGCGGGTGCGGTGGAGTGATTCCCACTTGGATGCCACCCAAAGCTCAACCATGACGAACTATCTCTCTCCCTGTGTGGACTACATGATGGGGAGTCCTACTCTCTTGCTAAGGGACCTGAATGTGTGTGTCTCAAAATCCTTCCTTAAAAAGGACAAGGCAAAGCAGAAAAAAGAAAACTTCTAATGAACTTCTATTAAAACTTGTATGCATGTGTGTGTGTGTGTGATATATGCATGTGTGTACGCATGCATGTATGCATGT
Source organism: Ceratopteris richardii (assembly GCA_020310875.1). Classification (NCBI taxonomy): domain Eukaryota; kingdom Viridiplantae; phylum Streptophyta; class Polypodiopsida; order Polypodiales; family Pteridaceae; genus Ceratopteris; species Ceratopteris richardii. The sequence continues at coordinate 60,176,656 of CM035415.1, forward strand.
GTCTGTGTGATATGTATGCATGTACGTGCATGAGTGTGTATGCATGTGTGATGTATATTTATGTATGTGCATGTGTACGAGATATATGCATTTATGTGTATCCATGCACGTATATATGCATGTGTGTGTATGCATGTATGCATGTGTCCGTGTATGCATATGTGCATATATGATGCATGTGTGTGTATGTATGTGTGTATGTATGCATGCATGCATATATGTATGTATGTATGTATGTATGTATGTATGTATGTATGTATGTATGTATGTATGTATGTATGTATGTATGTGTGTGTGTGTATGTATGTATGTATGTATGTATGTATGCATGTATGTGTGTATGTGTGTATGTGTATGTGTATGTGTGTATGTATGTATGCATGTGTGTATATATGTATGCATGTGTGTGTGAATGCATGTATGTGTATGTGCGTATGTATGTGTGTGTGTGTATGTGTGTATGCATGTATGTGTGTATTTATGTGTGTGTATGTGTGTATGTGTGTATGCATGTATGCATGTATGTGTATGTATGTGTGTGTATGTGTGTATGCATGTATGCATGTATGTGTATGTATATGTGTGTGTATGTGTATGTGTGTGTATGTGTATGTGTGTATGTATGTATGTGTATGTGTGTATATGTATGTATATGTATGTATATGTGTGTGTATGTGCATGTATGTGTATGTGTGTGTGTATGTGTGTGTGTGTTTGTGTATGTGTATGTGTATGTGTATATGTGTATGCATGTGTATGTATATGTGTGTATGTGTATGTGTATGTGTGTGTATGTGTATATGTATGTGTATGTATATGTATGTGTATGTGTATGTGTGTGTATGAATGTACGTGTATGTGTGTGTATGTATGTGTATGTGTGTGTATATGTGTGGGTATATATGTATGTGTATGTGTATGTACATGTGTGTATGTGTATGTGTATGTACATGTGTGTATGTGTGTGTGTATGTGTGTGTATGTGTGTGTGTATATGTGTGTATGTGTGTGTGTGTGTGTTGTGTATGTGTGTGTATGTGTATGTGTGTATGTGTATGTATATGTGTGTGTATGTGCACGTATGTATATGTATGTGTATGTATATGTGTGTATGTGTGTGTATATGTGTATGTGTGTGTATGTATATGTGTGTGTATGTATGTATTCATATGTGTGTGTGTGCTTGTGTGTATGTATCTATGTATGCATGTGTGTGTATATGTGTATGTGTGTGTATGTATATGTGTGTGTATGTATATGTGTGTATGTATGTATTCATATGTGTGTATATGCATGTGTGTATGTATCTATGTATGCATGTGTGTGTATGTGTATACATACCTCTCTCTCTCTCTCTCTCCCCTCTCTTTGTCATGTTCAAATGATCACAACACAAATGTGCCAGGAGAAATTGAGATTTTTTAAAATTTTATAGATAGTGTCGCTCATGCAATGCTTTTGCATCGTAGACACTTTGCGAACCTGGCTATCAGCATTGTCAAAGTGCAATGCTACTTAACTACCATCACATAAGTGATGTTGACTGTCGGTTATGCGATAGTTCCCCCCTCTCATTTTTTCTTTAATGTGCATCGCTTATGCGACACTTCGTTTTCAAAATGTTGCATAAAAAATAGTTCACATTTTTTTTCAATTGGGGGCATCATTATGCCCCTTATTTCTTCTAGTGGGCTTTGTCAATTCTTGGATGAATTTCATGTGATCACAATTTAGACCGAGTCAATGCATGTATGTATGTATGTATGTATGTATGCATATATGTATCTAAGCATGTGCAAGTATTCATACATGTATGTATGCATATATGGATGAATGTATGCATGTATATACGTACATTTTGTGATGGGAGCACTAGTTTGTGCCCTCTCACTAGATTAGACAAGATTTCAAAATTACACTTTTGATTACAAGATCACCCATGTAGGGAAATACTACAAAAATATATAATTGACAAAGGAAGTCCCACAACCGGAGACTGATAGGTATAGATAACTAAACTAGAGATGATACAGAAGATGCCACAACCTGGGACCGTAGGTATGAAGCAAGGTCTCTGGATTACAAGAACTCCCTTCACAGAGATGAACTAGATACAAGGAATGATTGGAAAGGATCTTGTACTATGAGATTACAACATGACAATAAAGGATGTCCAAGATACAAGACTAGTCAAGACTAGAGTAAGGGACAAGACTAGAACTCGAACTGGAACTTGAAAGTACTTACTTGGTGATCATGACTCCTTGAGCTCCCAAGCCTAGCATTGGCAAGACTGAGCATGTATGTGGACAAACCCTCCTTATATAGGTTTTCAAGGGCGGTTCATGAACGACAGTTACGAATTGATGATGCCATCAATTCGAAACATGATCTTTAGATCTCAAAATCAAGCAAGTAGATAGTTGATCTAAGGGTTTTGGCACGTTTCGGACACAATGGAAGCATTAGTTTATCCAAATTATGAAATCCAATCATGAGATATAAAAGGTCACATGGAATCTGAGGTTTAGGATGGTTTCCTTTGTGCATGACATCACCTCCCCCTCAAGTGAAGAGTTCCACAAGGAGCATCCATGTTCTTTGGTCTTGGATTCATTGAATTCTTCTTATGAAATTCTAGAACCTTGATTGGTGGTCTGTGAAGGTTTTCACAGGTTCCCAAGTACAATCGCTGATGTCATACCCTTTCCAATGAATAAGTTTACTCCAATCTTCCTCGAGATATTTTTGGATCTAGGAAATGCTCGACTTTGAATTCTTCATAATCATCAATCTTGATAGGCGATGAAGGACTAGTCCCCCCCCCCCAATGGTGAAATCAGATATGGTTCCAACATGGACACATGGAAAACTAGATGTATTCTCATGGTACTTGGTAATTGGATCTTGAAGTGACTGGATTAATCTCCACCAAGATGGTGAACGGACCAAATCTCTGTTGGTCTAACTTTGCACAAGGCCTTGAAGTCGGTAGATTATTTTGAGTAACCACACTTTATCCCCAATGTGATAGGTTGGATTTTTTAACACAATGTTGATTTACATAATACTTATATTGTTCTTTCACTCTATGGATCTCTTACTTGAGTTCTTTGTGAATATCCATCAAGTATTGGGCCTTATCTCTAACAGCTAGGTTCTTGGAATGATTTAAGAGCTGTATATCCATCCTTGGATGTTGTCCATAATTTGCAAAGAAGGGATTTTGCTTGGTAGATGTATGAACACTATTGTTATAGGCAAACTCTGCAAATGGTAAGAGCTCAAACCTATCATTTTGATGATAGTTGATGGTACAATGGAGATATTGTTCTAGGACTTGATTCGCCCATTCTGTTTGTCCATTATTCTGTGGATGATTGGTTGTAGAAAGTTTAACTTGAACACCAAGGATCTTGGAAAGAGTGTTCCAAAATCTAGATATGAATTGTGGAACTCAATCACTGACAATATGATCAGGCAATCTACATAATACTTATATTGTTCTTTCACTCTATGGATCTCTTACTTGAGTTCTTTGTGAATATCCATCAAGTACTGGGCCTTATCTCTAACAACTAGGTTCTTGGAATGATTTAAGAGTTGTATATCCATCCTTGGATGTTGTCCATAATTTGCAAAGAAGGGATTTTGCTTGGTAGATGTATGAACACTATTGTTATAGGCAAACTTTGCAAATGGTAAGAGCTCAAACCTATCATTTTGATGATAGTTGATGGTACAATGGAGATATTGTTTTAGGACTTGATTCGCCCATTCTGTTTGTCCATTATTCTGTGGATGATTGGTTGTAGAAAGTTTAACTTGAACACCAAGGATCTTGGAAAGAGTGTTCCAAAATCTAGATATGAATTGTGGAACTCAATCATTGACAATATCATTAGGCAATCCATGAAGCATAAAGATGTATCTGAGAAAAAGTCTAGCACGGGCTACACCTGTGATTGGCTTGGTAGTTGGAATGAAGTGTGACATCTTTGTGAATCTATCCACTATTACAAGAATGGCTTCATACTTATCGGAATGTAGTAGATCTGTGATGAAACCACTAAAGATGTATCTGAGAAAAAGTCTAGCACGAGCTACACCTGTGATTGCCTTGGTAGTTGGATGAAGTGTGCCATCTTTGTGAATCTATCCACTATTACAAGAATGGCTTCATACTTATCAGAATGTAGTGGATCTGTGATGAAATCCATAGATAATGAAGCTCATGGCCTTTTTGGAATAGGTAAAGGTTGCAAGAGGCCATGATGTTTATGTCGTGGTACCTTAGATCTATTGCAAGTGTCACATGATTGGATATATTCTTTGACTTCCTTCCACATTTGAGGCAGCCAAAAAATCCCCTGATATGGGTTCTATTGTTTTATTCACTCCAAAATGTCCTGCTGCAAGGTTGTCATGATGTTGTTGAAGTACTTGGATATTGGACTTTCCTGGAGGGACATACAATAGGTTCTTATAGAATAGTAACCCATCCTTTTCTTGAAATTCATTTACTTCTTGAACTTTTCCTTCTCGAGTTTTTTGTGTAGTGTTATAGAACAATTCATCTTGTGGTAGAGTCTCACAGATCAAATGATTCAAGGTTGAATCTTCATGATGGCTTGAAGAGATAGTTGCTAACTGGAGATGCTCAGCTTTGAGTAATACACTCTCTTGTTGATCAAAGGTCTATTCACTTTTTTTTGGTGCAAGTTAAGATCTTCTTGACAAGGCATTTGATAGACACTACTAACGTCCTAGATGGATGTGATGACAAAGCTGAACGTGGATAAAAAGTTCCTCCATCAAGATTGCCTTCTATTGAGGATGTGGGTGGTCATAAAATACTCTAAGTTCTTGTGATTTGTATACACAGTAACTTTATGAGCCGCTCCTTCTAGATGGTGATGCCTGGTATCAAATGCATCCACTATGGAAAGAAGTTCTTTATCATGGATTTCATAATTAATCTCTAGAGAGGAAAATTTCCTTGGATGACATGCAACTGGATGTAGGTGTCCATCATCTCCATATTGGGATAGAATGATCCCTAGGGCGAAGTCTGATGCATTTATCTCTAGGAAGAAGGGCTTGCTAGAATCAAGATGAACTAGAATTGGAGCAATGGTGAATGTTGGTTTCAAGGTTTGAAAGGCTTTTTGTGCTTCTTCGATCCATGAGAATTTTTCATTTGATGCACTTTGGCCTTATCACTTTGGTCTTACTTTCATAACATGTGTATGTGTGTGTATGTTTGTATGTGTGTATGCATTCATGTATATGTGTATGTCTATGTATGTACATATCTACATGTGTATGTGTATGTGTGTATATACATAAATAGATAGAAAATTAAAAATTACACCGTAATAGTGCCGAAACAGATACATTACTCCATCCAAAAAGATTTTGAAGATTGAGAACCAGTAAGCTTGCACTTAGTCATGTCAAGTGACTTCCTTCATATATATGCTTTAGACATTCTTCTCAAAGATATTTCTCATGTTTTAAGAAATATCAATGCTTTCGTTGTCATTTTGATACCAGTCCTCAATAAAATTTTCCATGCCATCATCTTCATCATTATCACAAAAATCTTTTACTATATCTTCTTTTGAAAATAGGTCTTTCAATCTTGCATATTCAAGGGGATCACTTTTGTGTAGCCTCCTCATGGAAGCGTCTGATAAATGAGGTCTTACTAGCAACTCTAAGTGATGTGGTGGAAGATCATCAATATCATACATTGGAAACTACAAGCATGAATAAAAATCATTAGCATTCCATAAATGAATGAAAAGTAAACTTTAAACATAGATTTAAATATGTAAATTAATTTGAAACGAGTTTCAATCAATCAGAGTTTTCAATGGAACACAAGATAGGTGGATAGAAAGTTTTCATTGCTCTCTAGGTAAAAGATGATCTTGGCAGTCTATGCCATCCATAATTCAATAATAATTCATCACCAGCATGTAATAAAGTAAAAGCATTGACAACTATGTATCTTGCTACATCTCTACTCATGTATGGTGATTCATGACTATTTTTACGCTCTCAAATGTGCAATTAATCATCGAACTATTACATCCTTGAATACTATTTATTGAACCTAGTATACTGCATGTGTAATCCCTCTACTAGCAAGAGAAGCTACATTCAAGAATAATCCATAAGTACTCATGCTTTGAACATAATGTGTAAGTCGATGCCAATCTCCCCATCCATAAATAGGACCACAAAATGACATAAGATTGACTTTAGAGTTCCGAGGCACATACAAGTCCTCTACAATAAAGAGACCATGACTAGCACCAGTAATAGTGGAGGGAGCAATCATATAGCGATTAAACCAAAAGTTAAAAACCTCTCCATCTAAATGAAGTGGTCCTCTGTTCCATCCTCCATATCTTCTTCTATCATGTGTTTGTACTAGAGGACGATCACGAGTTGGCAATGGATAATCTTCAACCGTTTCAATCTGTAAACTAGGAGGTAGAGGATTTCAAGAAACCTTTGCTTGTTATTGATGAATCGAAAGTCCATGATGTGTATGAGGTATATTAGCATTATTAGTAAGAGAATCATCATCATCATCATCGAGAAAATATTCTTATATATTAAGTATAATTTGATTTTTTATATGATTTTCAAATAAAATAATGACATTAATTTATAGAATCAATAGATACCCAAGCATTATGACATTGATCAGGTGGTGGTGCATGCTCAAAAATACCATACTCTTGTTGGAGTTAGATGTCTGTGGAAGCACGCGAATAGCACAAGGAAGAAGAAGAAGCTTGGAGCACAACACACAATACTGAATGCATTACCACTAGAATGTACAAAGATAAGTAGCCCATTAGGGCAATAGGCATACATACAAGCTAGGTGAAAAAAACCTCCTAAAGAGGGAAAAAAGTGCCCCAGTGGTCCTAGTGTGTTCACACACATCACTAACTAAATACATCAACAAATCCCCCCTAAGAGTGAGGCGGTGAACAAGGAGCTGGCACTCATGTATAAGGAAGTGCCAAGCTATGTGGAAATCACTCCACAAAAGGAAGTAAGCCCAAAGCTTTACGAAAAGCTTCAAAGTTCTCCCTAGGCAGAGCCTTTGTGAAAAGGTCTACAATGTTCTCTTGCATGGGCACATATGCCAAGCTGATCTCCCTAGCAGAGAACATCTCCCTGAAATAACGATAATGCACCTCAATATGCTTAGTGTGAGCATGGAACACAGGGTTCCTCGCAACTCCCAATGCGCTCTAATGGTCAACGGAGATGGTGGTGGTAGAAGACTAACCAACACCCAAATCAGCCATAAGGCGTCTAAGCCACACACACTCAACAATCATTGTGAAAGTTGCCCGATACTCAGCCTCGCAACTAGAAGTAGCCACAGTAGGCTTCTTCTTTCTCAACCAAGATATACATGAGCTACCAAGCATGAAGGAAAAGCCACTAGTGGACACATGAGTGTCACAGCAACCAACCCAATCAGAGTCAGAAAAAGCATGCAAATCTGGCGGTAGTGATCCCCCCTGGGATAAAACAACCCAAGTAGCCGTGTACCACTCAAGTAGCAAAAGATGTGCTTAACCGCCTACCAATGCTTGACTCCTAGGCAATGCATAAACCTTCTCATCTGTGAGATAGCAAACTGAATATCTGGCCGAGTAATGCATAAGTAAATCAAGCATCCAACAACCTGCTGATAGAGAACAACATCAAATGCATCTCCAGTATCATGAAGACTCAATCGTAAACCTATCTCCATAGGAGTGTCAATAGGTTTACAGTCTTCAAGGCCAAAACGCTGCAATAATGTGTCAATATATTTCATTTGACACAAAGCCATTCCACCATCAACATGCGTAAACTAAATGCCCAAATAATGATGCAAATGCCCCAAATCAGAAATCTCAAATGAGGCATGTAAATCAGCCATGAAATCAGCAATATGCTTCTCATGAGGACCATGATCAACATGTCATCAACATACACCAAAATGATCAGAAGTACATCATTAGCACGCTTGACATATAAGGTGCTTTTAGTTGGACTGTTCTCAAAACCATGTGCAATCAGATAGCCATGTATCTTCTCATACCAAGCACGTGGTGCTTGCTTTAAACCATATAATGCCTTCTTTAACCTGCACACCTAGTTTTCATGCCCTTTCTGCATAAATCCACGGGGCTGAAAAACATACACTTCTTCATCCAAGTCACCATTCACAAATGTTGTTTAATGTCCAACTGATGTACATTCCAACTATGATGAGCTGCAAGTGCACAAATGCTACGAACAATAGTCATTCGGCAAGTAGGAGCAAAGGTTTCATCAAAATCAATGCCTCTTTCTTGCGCATAACCCTTTGCAACAAGCCTAGCCTTATACATGTCAATTTTACCATCAGGTTTATGCTTCAACTTGTATACCCACTTAGTGCCAATGACATTCTTGCCAGGAGGAAAATCACATAAAGACCAAGTACCATTCTTCATTATAGCATCATATTCAAATTGCATAGTAGCCATCCAATTTTCTGAATTTTGTGCTTCATCAAAGGAAACAGGCTCAATCTCATCACAAAGACTAGATGCAGCCATAGCATATCAATCTGATGCAAAAGAAGAACTATGAGAGCCTGGTCGAGTATGATATGATAGAGGTGCATCTAATTTGCTGTCACGCAAAGTCTGCACAAGCCATTTTGGCATAGTTTTTGCCTCCTCAATATCAGCTCTCTCATCAACAAGTGCATCATGTAAATATGCATCAGAAATGGGATGATCTACATCATCACATGAAACCTACAAAGGTTGAGAAGTTGCCTCATTAGGACCAGCACTAGAGTGTCCACTTGTAAAAAGAGGCATCAAAGTATCATACATGTCATTGGAGCTAACAGATGTCTCCTTAGTACATGAAAGTAATGGCTGAATAACATCTTCCACAAAAACAACATCACGGCTAACTAGAATGCATTTAATATGTGGATGATACAGACAATAGCCTTTACTTTCAAAACTGTACCCAACAAAAATACATTTTATTGCTGTATCATCCAATTTTCTGTGATGTTGTTCAGGCACTAATGCATATGCCAAACAACAAAAAACACATAGATGAGCAACAGATGGCTTGCGATCATGCCAAGCCTCATATGGAGTGATAGACTAGAGTGCTTTAGTGGGACACTTGTTAAGTACATATGATGCACACATGACAGCCAGCCAATGACTCTTGACCATACACCTCACCATCTCTATGAGTGACATGCTCTTTCGTTCAGCAACTCCATTCTATTGAGGTGTATATGGCACTATACACTGGTGTTTTATCCCACGTTCAGCCAAAAATGCATTAGAATCAGAAGACATATGCCTTCAATGGATATACCCATGCATGCTTGGAAAAATCATCCATGAAAGTCACGAAGTAAAGATAATTTCCAAAAGAAGGTGTCTGCATAGGACCACAAACATCACTGTGTACAAGCTTCAATTTCTGAGTAGCCCAAACTGAACCATCTTTTGGAAAGGAGGAACGCTGCAGTTTGCCCAAAATACAGCCTTCACAAACATGTTTTCGAGGTACCTCAAGGTTGGACAAAGAGGAGACCATTTCAGATTTTTGTACGTGTAGCAAACTAGCAAAATTCAGATGACCAAAGCGTGCATGCCAAAGCTTTGCATCTGATATAGCTTGAGAATCATGTACTGCACATGCCGAATCATTTACAGATCTTTCATAGTCTATGAGCTTATACAACCCATGCCATAAAATGCCAGAAGCAATAATCATGTCACCATTTGACATATCATGAACTGTACATCTATCATCAACAAATTTCACAATGAAGCCAATCTTGGCTAATGCAGAAACTGATAACATATTTTTCTTGATCCCTGGCACAAACAAAGCATCTGGCAAAGTGAAAGAACTACCATCAGCAATAGTGAAAAGGATCTTACGAACTCCCATAACAGGATAAGAGGATTTGTTGGCACATGTGACAGTATTTAGTGTAGGGGTAGGCTCGAGTGAAGAGAAGAAACTGCGCTACAAGGTAATATGTTTGGTCACCCCAATGTCGAAGTACCAAACATTTGAGTCTACTATAGACATGCACTGCTCATGAGAAGATGGGTCAAAACTGCAAACAGTAGTAAACGCCCATTTTTCTTCCTGTACAAGATTAGCAGACTCCGTTTTTGGTGTAGAGGCCTCTGCAATAACCATTTCAGCCTCTTTCTTCTTTGCCTCTTTAGCAGCTAGTTTTGGACAATTCTTTATGATATGATCATTTCCTTTATAGTACTTGCAAAACAATTTCTGCTTTTCTGATTTCTTTTCATCTTTGTCTTCCCTCTTCGATTGTGGAGAATTAGCAAATTTTTGCTTGCTAGTTGAAGAGCTCCATTTTCCTTTGCGCTTCTGACTAACCAAGAAAGCTTGATTTGCAACATGCATAATGGTCCTGTTCTGCCTGGACTCATCTTCGTACAACAAAACAGAGACTAACTCCTCAAATGACAAGGCATTTGGATTGCCTTTCATCATCAAACGAAGAGTCGAAGCAAAACTCTAATATGAATCAGGAAGACCATTCAGAACCATCTGTACAAGTGAGCTATCTGGTATAACCTCATCAGTAGAAATCAATTGTTCCTTCAAGTCTTTGATCTTTATTAGAAAATTATCCATAGAATCTCCTTCATTCATGTGCTCACTCTCCAACTGTTTTCAGAGGTAAGCAACATGAGCCTCATTCCTAGCTTGGCACAATGTGGTAAGTGTATCCCAAGCATCCTTAGCTGTTCTGCAAGAGCGAATGTGAGGAATAATGGCATGTTTGACAGACAAAGCTATCAATGCATGTGCCTAGGCATCTTTGTCATCCCAAAAAATTTGCTCTACAGTAGGTGCAACAAAAATCGTAGCACGAACAGGAATATGCACAATATCATCATCTTCGACACCTTCTGCATCAGCTTCAGTACCTACAGTTGTAATAGTTGCAGGTGCGATAGGACGTTTTTCAACACCCTGCACAATGTTCCACAATCCTCTTGCAACCAATACATGTTGCATCAAGGAGACGGTGGTGGAGTTTCCTCTAATAGATCACAATCTGATTGTGTATCAAATAAAGGTAGTAGATTTTAATAATATGATTACTTACATACATACACATTCACATGTAAACATTTACATGCACACACATATTCACATATACACAAATACACATTCTGACATATAAATACACATGTGTGTGTATGCATGTATGTATATGTGGGTGTATGTGTGTGTATGTGTATATTATATGTGTGTGTATGGATGTATGTATATGTGGGTGTACATGTGTGCTTGTCTTTATTATGCATGTGTGTGTATCTACATGTGTGGGTATGTGTATGTGTGTGTATATGTATGCATGTTTATAAATGTGTATGTATTTATTATGTATGTGTCTGTATGCATGTAGTATCTGTGAGTGTATGTATGTATGTGTAACTATATGTATATGTGTATATATGTGTATGTGTATGATTTTGTGTTATGTATGTGTGTGCCTAGGAGTGTGTGTATTTGTGTGTATGTGTATGTGTATCTATGCATGTATTTAGTATGTATGTGTGTGAATGTATATGTGTGGGTATGCGTATGTGTGTGTATGTATGTATGTGTAAGTGTATGCATGTATGTGTAAGTGTATGTATATGTGTATGTGTATGCATGTATGTGTGTGTATGTATGTGTATGTGTGGGTATGTATGTATGTGTAAGTGTATGTATATGTGTATGCGTTAGATATGCTCAATACTTCACCCTCATATGACCACAAATGATCCATGGTGCTCTAAGTTGTAAGGCCCCCATTATGAGGAGAAGCCATTATGAGAGCCTGGACATTTGTGCAACCCGAACTTCCAAGTTAGATGAGGTCTATGTGTGATCGTTGATGGTTGTAGATGATCTTTGTGAGCCTAGCCATTAGGTAAGGTAGGGCATAAACTTCCAGGCCATTAATGGGTTGCCATTTAAGGTGAAAATAAAGGCCCTGTGGGGTCGCGCGGTTTCCCTATAGAACCTTAATGGGGGGGGGGGGGGGCTTGCCCCCTTCTGCAAGGTCCAGGGGGGCCTATCCCCCTGGCCCGTAGGGTCGAGACGGTAGGACTTCCAGTCATGGAGATATTCTCGGATCATATATTTTACTGACTATTTTGTATCTCCCAACTACGTTTATCTATGCCGAACCACCTTGTAAAAGCTATATAAGCACGGCCTAGGTTGATCTTTACATAGCATTGCGCACTAGTAAGGCCTTCATCTAGAGTCTATCTAGATCGCCATCTAAGCTCCACATTGGGAGCACATGGGTGGACAACACCATCATTGTAACTACATTACGCTCGGCAATCTGAGAATTTGAGTTCTTTATCTCTCAGTTTGCATCTATCTTTGTCTGCGTTTTTTCTCTCAACTCCGTCGACATGTCTATTTCGTTGCGCTGTTATTTTCATACATGGTATCAGAGCTCAGGAGGCTCTGAGTGGTGCAGAAGCAAAAACCCAGAGGTTGTAGAGGTCTGAACGACAAAAGAGAGAAGATGTCAAGCGGTGTGTCATCATGTATGGCTGGGAGTCAAGGCGGTTCATGAACAAGAGTAGGTGGCGCACAAGTAGGAGCAGCAATGATGCCGATCATCCGAACGTTGCGGATACGATCACCAGCCTTCACAGAAGGTAAACTTGATGGTACGAACTACACCTTGTGGAAGTTTAAAATCACTTCTATCCTTGATTCATATGAGCTTTTGGAGACTGTTCTTGGGACTGATCATGAGCCCCAAGAAAGACCTTATCCAAATAATCCTGGTCGAATGATCCCTCTTGATTTGATCTTCTATGTGCTTGGAAACGTAGAAATGCAGATGCACTCTGTGCTCTAGTTACAAGTACTTCTGATAGTGTTTTGACTCTCATTCAACATACTCTGAAGGCATGCAAAGCATGAACATGAACATATTGAGAAATGAATATGAAACTCGTAATTAGATACGCATTCAGAACTTGGAGAATGAGCTTGTAGCAGAACGGTTTGCTGATGGGGAGACTGCAAAGGTGTTTATCACTCGCATAAACAATCTATGAGATCAAATGGTGGGAGCAGGTGCTCAAAAGTCAACTGAGGAGATAGCTCGGCATTGTCTTCGAATCTGTCCACCTAAGTTTGATGGTTTGGTAACTGCTCTTAACACTCAAATCAGACCTCAACCACTAACTTTTGAAGAATCTAGTGCCCTACTCATGGAGGAGAAGCTCTAGCTCAAGGCAAGGAGTGGTGGTAGCAAAGGAGATGCTGCATTCACAACAAATGCCAAAGGAGGCAAAACAGACTCTTCAAAAGATGGAGACAAAAAGAAGAATGACAAAAAGAACTTCAAGGGAGAGTGTTTCCACTGCAAGAAGAAAGGATACAGAATCCAAGACTGTCACATCAAGAAGGCAAAAGAGAGGAGTGGCTCTTCAAAAGGTGGCAAGGGCAAGGAGTCTTCCAACACATCAGAAATAGAGTTTGACTTATTTGTTACGATATAGGAGGTGTGCTCCTCGGCTAAAGATTCAGGAACAAATGACTCATGGGTGTTGGACAACGGTGCATCTCGTCACATGACAAGTAGAAAAGACCTTTACAGTTCGTTACAGCTTACAGCCTCTAAAGGAACCCACACAGTAAAGGTAGGGAACAATGCAAGATGTCTTGCAGAGGGCGAAGGTACGATTAACTCTAATGGCGATATCAGAAAGCTTTCAAATGTGTTGTATTTTCCACAAATAAAACGAAATCTACTTTCAGTAGCGTCTATAATTGATCAAGGTCATCAAGTATCTTTCAATAAGACAAGAGCTAAGATTGTGGACGGTAACAACAACATTCTTGGTACTTGCATAAGGAGGAAAAACCTATATGATTTGTGTTCTCTTACAGCCACTACAAACATGGTCAAAAGTAAGCTATGGCATGAGAGATTTGGCAACATTGGATACCTTGTACTGAAGGAGATGCATCATAGGGGTATGTTTGCATGCAGAAATGAAGGAACCATGTGAAGCTTGCATGATGGGCAAGCAACAGAGGAAGGCATTTCCACAAGAAAGCAAGAACAGGGCAAGCTATCCTCTAGAGTTGGTGCATGCTGATTTGTGTGGAAAAATGCCTACACAGGTCTTGGGTGGATCTTCCTACTTTATGTTACTTGTCAAAGACTATAGCAGGAAGATGTGGGTGTACTTCCTTCACGATAAGGCTCAAGCTTTTGGTGAGTTTAAAGAATGGCTTCAGTTTGTTGAAACTGAAATAGGGAAGAAGATGAAGAAATTCAAGACAGACGGTGGTGGTGAGTTCACATCAATAGAGTTTGAAGATTTTTGCAAGAGTAAGGGAATCAAACATCAACTCACAATGGCACATAGTCCTCAACAAAACGATGCTGCAGAATGTCGAAATCAAACTATCATGGAGATGGCAAGGTGCATGTTGAAAGGAAAGGGTTTGCCTAATCAATTTTGGGCAAAGGTCTGTCAACACTGTTGTCTACATCTTGAATCCAAGCTACACCAAGGCACTTGATGAAAAGACTCCATAAGAAGCCTACACTAGTAAAAAGCCTTCTATTTCCCATTTCAAAGTGTTTGGAAGTGAATGTTATGTACATGTTCTAGATAGGGAGAGAAACAAGCATCAACCAAAAAGCATCAAATGTATCTTCCTAGGGTACAATGAAGATAAGAAGGCTTATAAGCTTTATGACCATGAGGCTCAGAAGGTGGCGAGTCGTGATGTGTTGTTTAAGGAGGAGAAGCCACATGTAGTGGAGGAGGAAAAGAGAGCTTCCACTTTATCATCAGGCAAAGGGGCAATCCACTATGAACCTAGCCCAAGAGCTATCCCTTCTACACAAGAGAAGGAAGCATCATCTTCAGATGATGAGTCTGAAAATTACCAATCTCCCGACACCCAAGTGGAAAAGCCATTGCCATGTTGGGTGAGGTATCTCTATGATTCTCCAAACCTCATCCCACAGTCACTAAAAGAGGTTGCAGATGGACCGAGGCAATCACAAAGAATAGAGGAACAGAGATGGGCAAGCGCCCATATTGTAAACACAGCCTTGATGGCTGATCTCATTCAAGAAGAAGCAAACAAACCAACCAATGTGGAAGGGGCACTCCATGATCCGAATTGGAGGGTTGCCATGCAAATATAATACAACACTATCATTAAGAATGGAACTTCGGAGCTAGTGGATCGACCCCCTAAGCGTAAAGTCATTGGCACCAAGTGGGTCTGGAAGCTAAAGTACGAGGCTGATGGTACTCTAGAAAAGTATAAAGCAAGACTTGTTGCACAGGGCTACTCACAAGTTGAAGGCATTGACTTTTGTGAATCATTTTCCATGACTACAAGAATGACTACTATCCGAGTAGTACTAGCTGTGGCTACACATAAGCATTGGGCAGTCTATCACATGGATGTCAAAATCAGCGTTCCAGGATGGAGACCTCAAGGAGGAGGTATATGTGTCTCAGCCACCAGGGTTTAAGGCTTCGTATTCAGAGAACAAGGTATGTAAGCTGAAGAAGGCATTATATGGGCTAAAACAAGCACCTAGAGCATGGTACCAGCAGATAGATAAGTATCTCTTGGATCTAGGATTCAAAAGATGTGCTTCTGATGCTAACTTGTATGTTCTAAAGAGAGGAGGGAAGACAATTGTGCTTGTACTCTATGTAGATGACATTGTGATTACATGAAATGATGATGCTCTTCTTCAACAAACAAAAGATGCCCTGAGTTTAGAATTTGAAATGATAGACTTGGGCTTAATGCATTGTTGCTTAGGTCTTGAAGTTTGGTAGGAATGAAGGAAGATTTTCATCTCTCAACAAAAGTATGCAAGGGAGATATTGAAGGCATTCGACATGGAGGATTGCAAGGAAATTTCTACACCTATGGAGGTCAACACAAAATTATCTATTGAAGATACTTCACCTCTAGTGGGTATTGGAAGATACATGAAATTAGTTGGAAGCCTCATCTACTTGTGCAATAGCAAACCAAACATCTCTTATGTTGTTGGAGTAGTAAGCAGGTTCTCTAATAAACCTTGTCAAACTCATTGGAAGGCAAGCATGCGGATAGTCAGGTATGTGAAAGGAACCACTGATTATGGTATTCTTTATGAAGAAGGATCATCTCTGGTCGGATACTATGACTCAGATTGGGTAGGAGATATTGATACTAGAAAATCAGTTTCTGGATATTGCTTTTCTTTAGGATCAGGGATTTTCTCTTGGATTAGTAAGAAGCAACTGACTATAGCATTATCTTCTACTGAAGCTGAGTACAAAGCTACATGTGTTGCAGCATGTGAAGC
>CM035415.1:60198120-60200620 GCA_020310875.1 Ceratopteris richardii
CTACAATAGAGAGAGAGAGAGAGAGAGAGATCAAAAGAGAGAAAAAAAAGAGAAAAAGAGAGCGAAAGAGATAGAAATTGAAAGAGAAAGAGGTAAAAATAAGGAGAGAGAGACAATATGGGAGACATTAGAAAAGAGAGAGATTCAGAAAGAGATTGTTGGAGCTCGTAAGCGTAGCACATATCTGAACATTGGAGAGCTCTTTGATCAGATGCACATAAAATGAGGATTGAACAGTGATCCAATGTTTTTTTAAATTTTGATCAAACACCACCATCCCATAAGCGATGTAAAAGCATCGTGTATGTGATCATGCAAAACATTGCATAAGTGATGCTCTATTGCATCGCATAAGCGATGCAAGTGAGCCTTGCATATGCAATGCTCTTTTATAATTCATACAAGTGACGCTCAGTTAGTGACACTTTCATGAACGTCGCTGCGAGCATCAGAAAAAATGTTGGAAATAATGTCGAGATTAACATCATTTAGATGACGGTGTGCGCTTGATGCTTGGTCCGACGAAATGCATGATCACGTAACGACAAAAATGTGTCATGTTAACCGTCACTATGCCCCCATATTCCTTGTAGTATTGCGTCCAATTGTGAGACTAAAGCATGTCATAACCTTCCCTCTACATGTTTCTTTGTATCTATAAATGAAAAAGTATATAGTTAAATTGACAAAGAAGCTCCTCAACTTAGTTGAACAACATCTCCGCAAGACTTGGAGAAGACTCTGATAACTTCGAACTAGATTAGAGAAAATTTCCCATGAGGGTAACATATCCATTTATACCTGTAATACAATGAAATTGAGAGAGATTTTCATTCTACAAAAGAGAATCTAGTGTCTTTTTGCAAATACTATTTTACCATCAATAAGTTGATACATAGGCCAAACCAGCCAGAGAGGCTCAAGAAAAATAATTGTAAATACTCCTTGAATATTTTCGGGATCTTTGACATAAAGCCTTTCAAGATGGTTCCAATGTCTATATATTAAAATAAAAAAATCAAGGCTTGATATGAGTGACATCTAAAAGATTTAACCATATATGAACACAAGTGGTAGTCCCTTTTTTACTAGGGCTGGCATTACTTATGTAATTGAAATATTGAGTCAATCTATGCTCTTGCCTTGAAAGTCACATCTAGATGTTAAAAAAGAAAAGAAGAATGCTTTGGTATATTAAAGATGCATTGAATCATGAATCGTTTCATGCATATGCTATTCAAGTGTACGTTATTTGATACATGGATAAAAATGTGGGTAGCTGGATGTTAGGTAACAAATTTAGTGTGTTCTCATTGAGCTGCAAACATCAAATGAAATGGCATTTTCTAGTACATAAAAAGACTAGTGAGGAGAAATCATGGTTTTGATGCGAGGTAGCTTGTTTGTGCAAGTCAGTCAACGATTGATGGTATGACATGTAAACAATTAGATTTTCATGCATGCTACAATCATAAAGGACCTTAAGACGAAGTCCTCTCCTTGCTCCGCTCCTCATGACATACAAAACTCTTTTCTTATGATAAATGGACAAGGTCAAATCTATCCCTTATCCATAAAACAAAGAGAAGGAAAAAGAAAAAAATTTCCATGGAGCGGGTCTGGTGGAGTGGTTTCCATTAGCACCACCCAAAGCTCAACTATGGCTAACTATGGCTGTCCCTACATGATGGGGGGTCCTACCCTCTTGGTAAGGGACCTGAATGTGTGTCTCTAAATCCTTCCCTAAAAAGGACAAGGCGAAGCAGAAAAATAAGACTTACTATTTAACTTCTATTAAAAAAAAATGAAGAAAAAGCGTCGAAGACAGCTGTCAATTAACGGCCAACCTCCAAGATTCCTGAGCGAAAAAATGGTAAATTTTTGAATCAAAGAATAGTCCTATATTGCACACATCTCTCTGTCAGCGCACGTCGAACGTGATTCTCCTCGAGCTCTGGATATCAACTTTTCACGTCGCTGTAGGCGACAACGTGCGCCGAAAAAGGAGAGCGAAGATCAGTGGTTAGACTAATCCACCTCCACCATTGTTTGATCGCGGACCTCAGTAAAACAGCGCGTTTCTTTTACCTTTGAGCCTTCGCTTTTCTCTGTTCACGGGTAGCTCAACTTTTTCGTGCTGAAGGCAGCGTGGGAAACGGAAGAGAGAGGCGAGCAATTGTTTTCCAGTTATCAACCTCTGTGGTGTGACGAAGGGGCAGCGACGCCTGCCTAAGCTTGGTTCCGGTAAATTATGGATCCCGGACTAATCAATGATTTATGCGGGGTATTGACAAGGCACTCTACAGACCCCTTGTATTGGAAATTAGCAATTCTTTGGATAGAAAATTACTTTGTTTCGCCAAAGCGAACGTTGCGTCGTCGATTGCCCGGGCGCAGTTGATGATGCTGTCTCCCTCCGCTTCATCAGTAAAATCATGTTCATTTGCGACTTGAAAAGCAGAAAAGTAGCTTTTCCAATGTATAAAACCTACGAATAATT
>CM035415.1:60205620-60208515 GCA_020310875.1 Ceratopteris richardii
TCCTGGAGTCCCCCTTTTTCTTTTAATAAAATATATGTCTTTCTATTTATTCATATCTTCTGTTTTCACGCTCCAATAGATGGGCAGGTGGATAGATGGATGGATGGACTTATGGAATTGTTGAGTCAGATATTATATTCGTTCTAGGTTAGAGATGGGATGTACAGAAAAGGCTACCCATGCAGATGGTTTATGATTTAGGTAGGTTAGATTTGAAAGCTGCAATAAGTCATCTCTTGTCTTATCCTTGAAGATACTGCATGTATATTGATAATGGTCGCTTTTAACTTGTGTTCTGCATGATTGTATTTGTTAAGTGATATCATCTGTACAATCTTGTCATCTTCTTCTTGGAGAATGTTCCATTCATATTAATAGCTGTATACTGCAAGATCACATTTGTTGTATTTTTAGTATCTTGAAATCTCATGGTCAAAATGTATCTTACTGTTTCATTGGCATGCCTCCACCTTCAACATTATGGAGGATTTACTTGTGAAGCTATTTTTACCAAATGAGAAGGATACCCATGCCCTTACTCACATGCATGGTATATCCTATGAGGATACACACAAAACTATCCTTTTAACACATAAGATTGTATAGGTTACACACTATCAGGCATTGACATAGTGAAGAAACAGGAGCCTTTACATGGGAAATCAGTTTTTTGATTACAGAAGTTATTAGTTACGTGCTTTCGCAGGGGCATCTCAACTTTTCATGCAATCATAGTCTCTGCAGTTGCATGGTATCTTATCTTCTATAGTGGATTCTTTCAACATGAAGATTCAAAAAGCTCTGTAGTGTTTCGAAGCTCCATATTTTCACAAATGATCCTTGGGGTAAGTTTTTAGACTTACACTCCAAACAAAGAACCTAAACTTTTTTGAAACTGACAAATTCTAGTGCTTCATCATCCACGGCAGGTTTCTATCGGATACTTTTTGTCTGATCTAGCCATGATTATATGGTTTTACCCAGCCTTGGGGGGAATTGAGTATGTGAGTAAAAAGAAAATGCAGATTACATTTTCTTTATCCATTTTATGACTTCGCTTCAGCATTTCATATCCTTTATTGAAGCATAAAGAATGCCTTTGCTTTCCATTTTCAGGTTCTGCATCACTTTCTATCAATGACATCGTTGGCTTTATCAATATACAGTGGCCAAGCACATCTTTACCTCTATCTTGTTCTTTTTTCAGAAATCACAACCCCTTTTGTGAACCTGAGATGGTGTGACAATAACATTCCTCCCATGACTTGTTTCAGTTTTGCTTTTGTACTTTCCTTGTAAAGATTTTGTGCATGTAGGTATCTCAGCCTTTCTGGAATGAAGAATTCTAGATTGTACTTGTATAATGGATTAATGCTGTTTTTTTCATGGCTGGTAAGTTTTTTGCTTTATTTACAAAATTTGTTTTTACTTATTCAAGATTTTTGATACGCTTGCACATGTTGCACGCCTATGAACCTCCAAGAATATAAAAGTTTATTGATGAGGATGAACCTTTGTTTCATGAATAGAAGATAAATTATCTGTAGATTTGCATATCACTGAAAGACAAATTTTAATGTACTAAATAAATCTGACTTGACTTTATTTTAGTTGGCTCATTTATTTTGACAGGTTTTAAATTTGCTTGAGCAAACATTATGTAAGCGAAGATTATTAGCTGTAAATACTGCTGCAAACATCTACAAAATATCAAATTTAACTTTTTGAATATTGGAAACTCTATGAAAAGTTTTTGAGCATATATTGCTTCGAAGTTGTTATTAGATTAGTCGAAAAACTACATGGCGGAAAATCCAATCACTTGATTAACCCTATGTGTTAGGGAAATCATATATGGGAATAGAAGTCATCCTTTTTGGGCTGTTGCCTTGAGATATTCACTATAGCAACATGGTGGAGGTGGAAATAGTTGTTGTTGGGAAGGTTCTTCACGTGGTTCCTTTTCTTAAAGCCCAGCCTCTCTTCAAGGACATCTGCCTCTTTACAAAATATGCATAGACACATGCATGCATACATACATACATACATACATACATACATACATACATACATACATACATACATACATACATACATACATACATACATACATACATACATACATACATACATACATAGTACAAATTAGAGATTTAAATGTGGATTAAAACCATTTAAATCAAAGAGATTTGAATAATTCGAAATAAAGATCGAGGTATTTTTCACCATATATTTTTATCTTTTACATGTTTGCCTGGAGCATATGCAATATAGGGTAAGTACCCTTTTACATCCATGGTACAAAAATACATAAAGTATGTAAAGACATATCCATCTATCTATCCTTACATTAATCAATGATAGATTTTGATGTTTTTGTCTGCCTGTCTACCTCTCTAGCAATTTATTTATTTATCTATCTACTAGCCTAACTAGTACCTTCTGACCTACCCATACATCCATCCATCCATCCATCCAACCATCTATCTATCTATCTATCTATCCACTATCTATATAATATTTTTCATCTATCTTTCTTTCTTTCTATCCATCTATTTGTCTCCCTATCTATGGTCTACTATTTATCTCTATCTATGTACTTATGTAAGAATCCACTTTCCTAACTAATCTATCCAGCATTTTGACTCGAGAATACAAAAACTTTTATTCATTGAACAGACTGAAGATTTTTCGAAAAGAAAACACACACACACACACACACACACACACACACACATACACATACATATATATATATACACATATATATATATATATATATATATATATATATATATATATATATATATATATATATATATATATATATATATATATATATATATATATATTATATATATATATATATATATATATATGTGTGTGTGTGTGTGT
>CM035415.1:60218515-60223515 GCA_020310875.1 Ceratopteris richardii
TGTGCGTGTGTATGTATGTATGTATATATAGTACGTATGGAGGTGATTTGGCCATGGAAAATCTTCGATTAGAAATCAGGAGCTTGGCCTTCCTTGGGCAGCAAGGAAGGACCTGCTTCCCAAGCAACCTTCATAAAGTGAGGTCCAGTAGGGATGTGGCATATGGCAGCCTTGCATAAGGAGTTCCTTCACCAGCAAGGCAAGTAAATTGGGGTCCTGTACATTGCTGACACATGGAAGTCATGTGGTGAAAATTCCAGCCATGAGAATCTTAAGAGTAGGTGCAAGCAGTAGCAGCCACAAGATTTACATAGAAAGAAAAAATGGGTGGCCGAGAATGAAAGTGTGAATTAAGAGAAATTAGAAAGTTTTAAAAACTTTTTAAATTAAGTTGAGGAGGTGGCTGAAAAATACGGGAGGTAGGATGAATTAGAAAAAACTTATAAATAGGGGCATTTGACACATTTCCTATTTGCCAAACTTGTGCACAAGGAGAAACAAAGCCTCTTGTGCAGCATAGTTTATTGAGTCTAGTAAATCTCCGTGGGGGATGAGAATCTCTTTTTGCGAAGAAGGATAGGGGATACGTTCTTGTGTAGGTTACAAAAGACTCTAAAAAGTTACCATCAAGAATAGGTATCCATTGCCTAGGATGGATGACCTTATATGCAGACTCTCTGATGCAAATTATTTCACCAAGATCGATCTTAGGGCTGGTTATCACTAGATACGGACACACCTTGATGATGCCCCAAAGACCACGTTTCAAACATGGTATGGACATTACTAGTTCTTGGTCTTACTGTTCGGCTTGACCAATGCAGCTGGCACCTTCTAGTAGATGATGAACTATCTTTTGCAACTTATCTTACGTACTTTGAGATGATTGTGTTCGAAACAGAGTAAGTGGGAATTCTTTCACACTTAGCTTCTCTATCTTGGTCATATCATCAGAGATGACGGTATTCGTATTGACCACCATAAAGTTAGGGTTGTGTTGGATTGGCCTATTCTCTATACTTTTTGCAAGGTGAAGGCCTTTTAGGGATTCACTAGCTTATTTCACAAGTTTATCAGGGACTACTCACATTGGAGAACCCTTCACATGTCTGTTGAAGAGTACTCATAGAAGTAGGCATAGTGCTAGTCCATCGATTTAGTGGTCGAAGGAGTTTGATAGTGTTTTCAATAATTGAAAAAGCTGGTTATTACTTCTCTGATGTTGCAGATAGTGGATCCAACTAGACCAATCGTTGTGGAATCAGACGCTAGTGATGTGGCTACAAGGGCCTCTCAGTTTTAGGACAGCAAGCCTATAGCATTTGAGGTCGTAAGCTCTCTGATGGTTCAGATGCGTTACACCACCTAAGAAAAGTAGCTTGTTGCCAATTGTCCATGCAATGAAGGTTTGGAGACATTACCTATATGGTAACCACTTCATCGTATGGATGGTCCACCATTCTTTGAAATATCTTTGTGATCAACCTCACTTCGGGGATGAAAGGCCAGGTGGGTTGAACCCATGTAGGACTTTGACTTTGAGATTTGGTACCGGAGAGGTTCTATTAATGTGGTGGTTGATGTCTTGAGCATGATCCCTGAGATGAATGATCTTTAATTTTATAGACATAGAGATTGATTTCTATCTTTCTCTCAGGGGCCATTGTTGAGATTATCACAACTTTTGTGGGCTCTAGTAGTGAGTCTGATCAGGATCAGTTAGCCCGGAGTGCTATGGTGGTCTCTTCACCCGATACTTGGCTACCAAGGGAAGGATAGCGGAAAATTTCTCCATTTATAATGGATTACTTTTTAGGTAGAACAAGGTGTGTATACATAATCACAATGACATATGCCACATATTTTGTATGAGTGTCATGATGCACAGAGTGCAGTACACCTTGTCATACATCATACCTTGGCTCTGGTAGGCCAGTAATTTTATTCTCCGCACATGACTTTTGTTGAGAGGTATGTGCATGAGCGTTCTCAATGCAAACTTAATAAGGTTGAGCGATTGAGACGAAGAGGAATCCTCCATCCGTTATGTATCCCCCATAGTAAATGATCTTTCATTTCTGTGGACTTTGTGACTTGGTTGCCGAGGAATCAGGATCTAGAAGGGTCATGACTCTATCTGGGTTGTTGTTGACCAAGTCACGAAAATGGAGACGTTTATACTGGTGCATTCCATGGTTAAGAGTGATAAATTATTTTAGTTCCTCATGGAGAATCTTTATAAATTTTATGAATTAAATCATTAAATTGATGGTGACCATTATTCGAAGTTCACTAGCAATTTTTGGCAGAAAGTCTTCCAAATATTGGAGACTCGATTGAGCATGTTTTCCTTGGATCATAAAAAGATAGATGGAGAGACGAGTGCACAAATTAGACTATGGAGGATATGCTCCATGCATATGTCTCCGGACCATAGTCTGAATAGGGGTGTTACCTTCCTAGATTGAGTTTGCTTATAACAATACTAAGCATTCAGCTATAGAGTATAGCTTGTTCATGTCGATGTACGGTTATGAACCGAGACCACCTCTTGCTACTGGACTCACAAGCATGTAGACTCAATTTGTGGTTTGTATCTTGCACGATGCTAATCAATCTATGGTTATGAACCGAGATCACCGCTTGCTACTGAACTCACAAGCATGTAGACTCAATCTGTGGCTTATATCTTGCACGATATGCAAGAAAGGAAAGTTTACAAATTGCGAGGGAAAGCATAAAGACAACCTACGATAGAGCCATCTTCTATGCCAACCAGTACCATAAACCTCGTGACCTGGAGGTAGGCATGTGGGTGTACCTGCACGTTCCAAGAGATTATGAAATGATACGAACTGGCTCATGCTTGAAGTTATCTTCCCAGTATTGTGGTCCATTTCGGATCACAAGGAAGGTAACAGGTGTATCCTACGAGTTAGATCTACCTTGACGAATCATTGTTCACACTGTGTTCCATGTTATTCGCCTTGAAAGAGCAACTTGGTCAGGATGATATAGTGATGCCTCTGGAGGAGATCCCTTCTTTGGAGGACTTTGCGCAAAAGAAAGTGAGAAGAGCTTATTCATTTCTATAGCATGGGAGAATCAAAGACTAGTTCAACTTATAATCCAAGCATCTTTTATATGGAGAGGAGGTCTCGACATTGCTTATTCCACACCTCTTCAACCGAGCATTGGCTGAGGGGTTCCCGACCTCGTGTACAAAGCACACTATTGTGCCTATTTAGAAGACTCGAGATATGACGGATCCTAGCACTTACCGGACTATCGTGATTGGCTCCATATTGGCCCAACTCTATGGACCGATGCTTGAGGAGGATCTCAACGCTCTAGCTGAGCAAGCAAGTTTTTAGGCTCTAGAACAAGCTTGCTATTGGCATGCCTTTTCCACCATTGAGCACATCTTCACTATGAGATGTCTGTTTGATCAGGCATGGGTGAGGAGGAGGAGGTTATAATATTACTTTGTGGACTTCCACAAAGCATTCGATACAATACCTAGAGGGAGACTTTTTCAAACGGCTACTTGATCTTGGGGTTACATATATTGATATATTTTGGTAGTGATGTGTGTGAACACACTTGGACCATCGGAGCACGTTTTTCCCTCTTTAGGAGGTTTTTCCCCCCTTGCTTGTATATACGCCTATAAGCCTAACAGATTACTTATCTTTGTACATTCACTTGATAATACAAGCTTCTTCTTCTTCTTTGTGTTGTTCGCATGCTTCCACAGACCTCAATCTCCAACAATTGGTATCAGAGTCAGTCGCTGCTTCATCTAGGGCATCTTCAACACCCTTCCGATTACAGTCTCAGATTCACAAGAAAATTGGTGAGCATACTCGAGGCGATTATGAGTTCAAAACAGCTTCACTATGTGGTGTCAAAATTTTGATATGAGCTAGTTTCAACCTCCGAACGCACTATTGCAGCGCATGTGGAGTCAATTTTGTCCTTTTGTGCCAAACATATATACAGGTTTGTGTGTTGTGCTCCAAACTTCTTCTTCTTCCTTGTGCCGTTCGCATGCTTTCGCAGATGTCAAACTTCAACAATTGGTAATCAGAGCAAGTCGCCTCTTCATCTAGGGTGTCATCAACACCCCTTTGGTCAGAGTCTCAGAATCATAGTGCCTGTGCAAGCAATTTTGTCCTTTTGTGCCAAACATATATATAGGTTTAGGTTCACCAATACCAGGGCCTTGAAGATTGTTACATGTTTAGTAGAGCTCGACGGGGTAATTCTATTCAACTTTTCGAGATATCCAATTTCGCCTCCCACCCATCCAAATCCGTCCTCAAAAATTACTCCCAAATTGCCCTATTTACAAAACTGAAATTCGTCCTCAGCTATATCCGAATTCACCCACCAAATCGTCCCTACCGAACAAAAATCCTACTTTGTTCCAAAATCACCTTGGGGCTTCTTTTCTTTCTCCTACGAACAATTTGATCCACCTACCCTCCCTCCGGCCGAATTCACCTCCCATCTTGCTTGCTTAGGCTACTATCAATCAGTATTCGCCCGTCTACCCCTATGCATCCCACTCCCAGATCGAATTTCATCCATGTTTAAAGTCACATTCACAAAAACTCAATCAATAACCAAATCTACCCACAACCTTAATTAGCATTCAATTTTAGATTCCTTCTTCCACTCAAAATAATCCGAATTCGCTCCCATGTCTACACATGAATTCTTCCTATGCTCACCTATGATTCATCCCATACAATTTACACTTCACTGCTTAATCATCAAGTAGTCCGAGCAGTGCATTCGCCTTAGTACCTGTGCCCAATCCAGGGCCAAATTTGTCCTAAGCACCTTCCCTTCATAAAATTAGCCTCATCATTCGTCCTTCCTTTCATCCCAATTGATCTTCAAAAGCGACCCTCAAAATCAGCCCACTATCCCCAATAGAACTTTCACTTGTGTCATCAGATTCACTCTCATATCCAATCACCAACTCGTCCAAA
>CM035415.1:60236015-60241015 GCA_020310875.1 Ceratopteris richardii
CTAGGAGGAGGCATGCCCAGCAGATCATCAGGAAATACATCTGCGTACTCATCTAAAAGTTTTCTAACATATTCAGGTATTTCTTCTTCTCCTGAAGGTCATTCACATAAACCAAATATGTCTCATAACCTGTCGAATACTCCTAATCAACTTTATAGCAATAACAGGAGAAAAACTTGAATTACACTTGCCTACTAGACGATGTTCCTTCCCCTCTATTTTCAAAGTAAGGATCCCACTTTCACAATCAATCACTACACTATTATGAACTAACCAATCCATTCCAATGATTACATCGCATTCTCTCATTTCAATTACATGGAAGGTACCCAAAAACTTATGTTCACCTAACATAAAATGAAGATTCTCAATAGAGCCTCGAGTATAGTGTATCTTACCATTAGCCATCTGTACAGGTTTTTTGGTTTGCATCTCAATATGCAATCCTAAAGCCTCTACCAACTTAAGTGAAAAGAAATAAATTGTACTACCTGAATCAATCAAGAAACTAACCTTACGTGAGGATATGTCCCCCATAATCCTAATCGCCAATGCCCTTGAATGAGAAGAAGTTGTCATGCATTGAAGTCCAGGGTTAGAACACTTACCTTGATCATCCGCTTCCTCAATTGTTATGTTTTCTTCTTGTAGATGAGCTATCTTTGCCTTCATAGAACGGTTGATGGGCTTGTTTGGACATTCAAAAGTGCGATGTCCCTATTCTCCACATCGAAAGCAAAGTCCCAATCTTTTAGCCGGCTCCAAGAAATCAAAATCACGATGCCAATGCACAAGTTCTTGCTTCTTAAGTGTATCCATATGCATCGGCTTAGTTTTTCCTCCTTGACCATTAATAGAGTTAGTCAATTTCTGTCCATTCCGATTTATTGAAATAGGTCTTGGGAGTCGATGTCCTGTTGAGATAAACCTTGATTTGGATGCTTTTTTCATAGTAAACTTCTCCATCTTCTCAAAGTTCTCTGTTTTTGCAACCGCATCAAGAAAATCTACACATCTGGACCCCTTTACTTGATAGCAAAGCTCTTCTCATAAACCCTCAATATATTTATACTCTAAGGCATCTCGAGAAACTTCTAGTGCATACTTATGTAAACGCAAAAATTTCTCCTTATATTCTTCAACAGACAAGTTATGTCTATCATCCTCATGTTGCTTGAAGGAGTAGAATTCCATTTTCTTTTCCATCCGATAATGTGGAGAACAATAAGGATTCTCTGCTTGCTCTCGAAACTCTAGGATCCAACCTTCACGTGTTCTTGTTTGCATGTATGAGTTTCACCATAGTTTGGAGACTCCTCGCAGATGCAGAATTGCCACCTTTGCTTTTGATTCCTCACTAAACACGCGCATATCAAAGAAATCTTCGAGTTCCTCAATCCATGCTTCAAGATCCTCTCCAGTTTTCTTCTCACCATCAAATTCATTTAATTTTGCTCTTTTAAACACTTGCTTAAGTGCAGATTCGCTTGCATCATCATCGTCTTCAGGTTCATATTGTCATCTAGCTCTACGTGCATTCGATGTGCCCGCACCATTACCAGCTTCGTCATTGAGGTCAATCAAAGCATTTGCAATACCTTCTTTTTGTTTGTTGGACCTTTCTTTATGTAATTCTGCATTCAGTCTATGGATAAGCTCCTCTTGTTCTTCTATCTTCTTCTTCAAAGCCTGCATCTTGTCTCGGAATCCAATTTCGCTCTCATACCGCTTGTAACAAGTCTCCTAATCTTCAATCACAGTCCCACACAGAATAATAGACTTCGGCCCAACAAGATATAAAGAAGGAAAAACAAAGTATACGTAGAGCAAGAAGAGAGAGAACTTAATATATCTCTAGAGATTTACAAGTAGTTTTGATTTGTGTTACAAAAACTATCAAATAGCTTCAATGTGAAGCCTCATCCACCCGACCACCCACGAGCTCATCTCAATCCCAATCCAAATCATAATCACAATCACAATCTCAATCTCAATCTCAATCTTAATCTAAATTGTAATCTCAGAAGCCGAAAGACGATCGTGATCAATGTACGACCATCCTCCTTCCCTATCTCTCAGACTTCATCCTTTTGGATCTCCACCTTTCGCCAACACATGACCAATCATGCCTTCCTAGACATGCATTCTTAGAATCTACATTCTCCAAGATAGCGTCTTTTCGCATGTCTCATGCAAGACTTTCAGACCACCCATGCGTCTACTTTTCATGTCCGCCTCAAGAATTGTACGTGCAAAAATAGAGGTGATCCCTGCAATACACTCATACACATGTCAATCACCCGAAATAACCCATATATTCATGTGCATTTTCTAAATCTGCAAACATGAATAAGATGAATGAAGGCTTCTCTTTTTTTCTTTTTTCTTTTTTGAGTGTTGGAAAATGAAACTTTTCCAAGCCCTCTAACTCAAAACGCCGAGGAATTAGTTTAAGCTTGTGAGACACAAAAATATTCAGTTCTTCAATCCGTACAATAGTGTTAGAGACGCCTTACATCCAAATCCGCTTCGAGATATCACTTTTGGGCCCTGCAGAATCGAAAATTCTAGAGAGAGATGAAAAAACATGAAAAATCTCTTCATTGACCTATCTTCATGCAACCAAATGAGACATAAAACATAGGAACTACAAAAAATTCAATGAGGTAAAGTTTTTCTACTAAGAGCCCTCTACCTTTCTCTCATACAACACTTTTTCAGATTCCTTCATTTTCATGCTCAAATTTAGCACACAAATTTCATGCAAAAACTTTCTAAAGAGAAAATGTAAAAACTTATTGCTACAAAATTTTGAAGACATGATCAGAATATTCTAAACGTAAAATCTCATTATTACCTACACATCTTTTTTTTCTTTTTTGCAAAATCAATGTCGCATCTTACAATATATATATATATATATATATATATATATATATATATATATATATATATATATATATATATATATATATATATATATATATATATATATATATATATATATATATATATATATATATATATATATATGTGTGTGTGTGTGTGTGTGTGTATATATATATGTATATACATATATATATATAGATACATATATATGTATATACATATATATATATATATATATATATATATATATATATATATATATATACATATATATATATATATACATATATATGTATCTATATATATATATATATATAGATATATATATATATACATATACATATATACATATATACATATATATATATATATATATATATATATATATATATATATATACGTAGTTGTTTCTGACGGGTTTCTGACTTCTGACGTCTGACGTTTACCCGACGTATGACGGGTAAGGAAAAACGTTTCTGACGTTATCTGACGCCGCCAAAATTTTTGACAAAAAAACTTAAACAAAAACAGTAATAAAAAAAAGATATCATTAGCAATACCAAAATCATGCTATATATGCTGAATAGAGTAGTAAATACCAAAAACCATGCACTGTATAGTGTACCGTGCACTGAGTACATCGCATATATGATATGCATAATGTCATAGACTCATAGGAAATTCATAAATCATAACACAAACTATAGTGATGCATCTGGTATCAATAATCCTCATCATCCTCCTCCTCCTCCTCCTCATCATCATCATCATCATCACCACCATCATCAAGAGCAACATCCTCCTCATCAACAATATCCTCATGTGCATGGCTCTCCACAGTGGTGTAAGAAGATGAAGAAGGGATCTCACCATCATGTTCTTGCAATGCAAGAAGTCTTCTATCATCCTCTTCTTTCTCTATCATTTCTAATGTCACTTCCATTTTTTGAAATCCTCTTTCCTTGATTTTGCATACAAGACGTAAATTTGTATGAATATACACCAGCTTTTCAACGTTTCTTGGCTGCAATTTATTTCTCCTCTTTGTATGTATCAAAGAAAAGGTACTCCAATTCCTTTCACAAGGGGAAGCACAAGACCCTTGAGAAAGCACACGAAGAGCCAATTTCTGCAAATTGGGTACACTTGCCCCAAATGATTCCCACCATTTCACAGCATTATGCATTCTACTTTCATCTTTTGCAATAGGCCGTGCAAATAAACCTTCCATAGACCTATACATGTCCATTTCATCAATTAAGACTCCTTGATTTTTTATATCACCACATGTATATCTTTCAATGAGATCAATCCAACCTGAATGCACCTCTGGATCCAACTGTGGAGATTTACTCTTCCAAATAGGGTGAAGCATATATGCTGCTGCATGAAGAGGTGAATGTAACATATTCCACCTTTCAACACACACATTTTTAACTTCTTCAAGTCTTGCTGAATCAATGCTCTCTATAGATGAAATACTCTCAATCATTCTATCTGTAAGTTCATAAATGAGACCCATAGTGGCCCCTTCTCTATCAGCCAAGCGCAAGACTTTCAAAATAGGAGCACATATTTTAACAATATCCTTTGCTTGTCTCCAAAAAAATGCACTAAGAATAATAGAAGATACATCTTCCGCCTTTTTGGTTCTAGCAACTTTTTTCCTTGTGTATTCTTGGCTAACCATCAAACATCTCAAGCCATTGTACACTCTCTCATCAAGCAAGTTTGACAACATAATAAACATGTATGCAAATCTAGTTTGTGCTGGCTTTACCAAATCTTTGCTGCTATGTTTTCTAAATAAAGCAAGCACACTAGGCTTCATCGTGACAAATACCACAACTTTCACGGCATTATCCAAAATAGGCTTCACCCATTCCAAACGGCCAATATCTTCAAACAATAAATCTAAGCAATGGCACGTGCATCGTGTATAAAAGATATGTGGCCATTGTTGCTCAACTAAATAGCCAACTCTTACACAATTAGATGCATTGTCCATGCATATCTGGACTACATTCTCTGGCCCCACATTCATTATGGCATCCTTCAAGATTTCAAATATGTATTCACCTGATTTAACCTCACATGAGGTATCCACAGAC